>CAJPEX010001090.1:0-68121 GCA_905338405.1 Notodromas monacha
CAAACAAACAGACAAGAAAGTGAGTTAATAAAAACGTGTTAAAAAATGCTGGGGTGCTGGGAATTATTAATTTAAACCGCAATGACGCATTTTCCAAAAATATATTCCTGTTGCCTTTTATAATACTTACTTCCTTCCTTCCTTCCGCAAGTTATATTCAGTTTCCGGTAGTTTAGTGGGAAAAAGCGAGAATTTTGTTTTCATTATTTCCCATATGCATATAAATATGAGGTGTGTCAATTTGTCAGATTTTAATTAATTAAATTTTTTTCAAGGTTTCTTTCCACATCCCCGTATATTTTTGGCGTCACCTCGAATTTCCAAACACTCTTTATTGATGATTAAAATAGTTTGAAATTTTTTTGTGTGTAAAAAACTCGTGCAGTTTAAAAATTCTTGCCATGTTTTTGTATAATGACATGCAAATATTTCACTGATTTCTCTCGTAACCGTAATAAATGGCTCTCTTAGTGTATTAGGTTATATTAAAAATATAGAAATACTGTATATATGATTTTGATGAAGAATGTGTTGAAATCTACAGAAATTCAGCTTATAATCCGCCCAAAAGCGAGATTTCAACTTGAGAAGGAAAAAATTCATTAATTGCAAAGTCAATTCTTTATTACTTCGGAAGCCCGTCTATATGTTCATTTTTTGCTGGTCTGGAATTCCATAAAAACTTGCCACATTGCAATAATGCGTGAAATAAGTTGTGTTTGTGCATGTGATATGGACAAAATTATTTTTCCACATTTTGTCCTTCGATGTTGAAATATTAATGCAAAAGAAAAAAACAACTGTGACAGGAATCATGTGATATGGACAAAATTATTTTTCCACATTTTGTCCTTTGATGTTGAAATATTAATGCAAAAGAAAAAAACAACTGTGACAGGAATCATGTGATATGGACAAAATTATTTTTCCACATTTTGTCCTTTGATGTTGAAATATTAATGCACAAGAAAAAAACAACTGTGACAGGAATCCAAAAGCGTACATTTTTCAGTATTTGTGGAATAATGAAGAGCAAAATGCAAAATTTTCTAGTCAAATTTCTGAAAAATCATCTGTGAAAGGAGACTTAAAAAAAAGCAAATCTACAAAACAAGGGACCCTTTTAAAATTATTTAAAATTTAAATAGCCCAACTTTTTTCAAGAGAGTGTACTACATTTTTTGCCAGAAGTAAGAGTAATACTGCAATTACCAAAATTTGTATGTCTGAGCAACTGAGTGATAATTTGTTGTTATTTTTTGAGAATTGAAAGATTGTATCAATTCAATTTTTCTAGGAAACAATTGAAATTTAAAAAAATGGCTCTGAAAATTTTCAGACTATCCCAATATCTTATGCAAAAAAATTATTCAATTCATGATGAATGTGTTCAAAAATTGTCAAAAGGTTATAGTTATAGCATACATTTCTTGGTGTAACCTTCAGAACTTTCAGAGAATCTGGCTCATGTAAAGTGTTGGAAACTTTCTCAATTTCAATGCCCATTACCATAAATAATAATACTTTATTCACTACCATAAATAATATGAAAAACTTGCCATGAAGGGTTTTCACCCAACTTTAAAATTTGTCAGTTTACAGTATATTCATTAAGGATAAACTGCACAGGAATTTTGGAATAACAGACACTTTCACATTTTAACCAGCTTACATTTAAAATATTCCAGTTTCAAAAGTGTCCTCTTTTTTTAAATCTGGAAACAAAAATTCTCCTCAGGTCCCAGAAAATTGCAGAAAAAAATCAAAGAATTAAAATGGGTAATAGGAAAAATGGAATACGGATCAAAGGAGAATAACAACACAAACACACACACACACACACAAGCAAAAGAGAGAAAAGAATGGTGGCATGAAAGGAAGTATATACAATTCACTTCCTGGATCAACACTCAGCCAAGGCTGGGGCATGTCCGCAAAATCCCTGACCTCACTTGTACTTCATCACTTCCTCGTTACCGGAAAAAAAGTACTGACCTCAAAATGGGGCTCATCTCTATCGCAAAATCGGTTGCTTCCAAAATGTCTTCAAAAGAAAAAAAAACAAGAAAAAACCCCCATCAGCACTCGGGAGAATCATAAAAGACGCGTTTCTCAATGCACGTAATGTACAGGGTTCGCAAAAAGAAAATTTTCAACAAATTTTCGACTTGAATGAAATTATTGATAAAATAAAATGAAATAAAACCTCGCCTCACAGAACAGAAGATTTGAAGGGAATATATTTGCCAAATTTGAAGGAATACGATAAAAACCAAGAAAAATGTCCCATTTCTGTGAATATTATCATTTGCAAATATGCAGACAGTATTTGGACAAAAAAGGTAACCTGTATATAAGGATCTTATTTATACTGTACATTCAAGTAAATTAATTTCTTTACATTTACATTTGAGTGCACATACAGTATTTAAATTTGAGTAAACTTGTTTTTATTTGAGTAAATTTATTTATATTTGAGTACATTTTCTTACATTTGAGTAAATTTATTTACATCTGAGTCAATTTATTTATATTTGAAAACATTTGTTTACATTTATTTACATTTGAGTAAATTTTTTACATTTGAGTAAACATTTCTTACATTTGAGTAAATTTCTTTACATTTGAGTAAATTTTTTTACTTTTGAGTAAATTTTTTTTACATTTGAGTAAATTTTTTTACATTTGAGTAAATTTTTTTACATTTGAGTGAATTTTTTACATTTGAGTAAATTTATTCACGCTTGAGTAAATTTAGTTACCTTTCATTTCATTTATCTACATTTGAGCTCATGCATTTATTTACATTTCAGCGCATTTTTAAAAATTTGAGTGCACTTTTTCATACAGTTGAGAACCCTTATTTATGTTTGAGTAGATCTCTTTACATTCAAGTTTATTTTATTTGAGTACAGTAAATTTTATTGAAATTCAAGTACTGTACTGTAAAGGTATTTTAGTCTATATATTAGGCTACTTCACAGTACAGTATTAGGCTTTGAATAACTTTTGTTTTTCCCCTCTCCTCCAGGCAAATTGTTTCGAGAGTGTATTTTGAAAATTGGTTGAGCTAAATTTTGACGTCATATAGGCTTTCAAAGTCCTCCTTATTTTTTATATTTAATTTTAAAAATAGATAATCGACCTGTCCTGGAAAGAAATGAGCCCATCCAGTACTTGCACGAAAAGATGTTCATCATGTCCTGAAAGCAGGAAGTGATGGAGGAGTTGGGGGTCAGGGATTTTTGTGAACTTATATCTTCCAAAGCAATTCTCCCCCTCAACTTATTCTTGGGAGAAAATGAGATGAAATAATTCCAGGGAATTTTTTCTCCAATTTTTGTCAGCATTGAGTCATTTATTATTTGTTAAAGTCATCTGAATTTTTATTTTACTGTGTTGAAAAAAATTTGGAATTGCCATTTTTTATGGAAACCCCTGATGTGAAAGTATATTTTCAAATTCTAAATTTTAATCTGAAAATTGGACTGAAATTCTTGTATGAATCCTGTTATTTCCATCAAAAGCATTTTTTTAATGGTTTTGAAATTGAAATTTAAAGTTGTTCAACTCTGCGAAGAAAATTTTGGCCCACTTTCAAGTGCAATCATTAAATATAATACCCATGAATTCTGCGGAGATGAATTAAGGTATAAAAGTAAATTTGAAATTAAAATTAAGCATTAATCCTGAATTTCAGGGCTTCATTTTAAATTCAAATTCGCTTGCAACTTAATTCATCTTCACAGTATTATTAGCGAACTTAAAAAACTGGCCCAAGATTCCCTTGCACAGATTCTTCAATTCAATTGAAATATTTTCACACTTGGTGGGAAAAATATGTTTTAAAAATATAAAAATCAAATATTTCTTTTTAAAATCTCATGATATGCTGAAAGTGGCCCTTTTTGAATCCCTGTACTGAAATGAGCCTCTGCTTTCAAAACAACTATTCTAAATTTTCAAACCTGGCTCACTGAAATTATTTCCCAAATAAATATCTGTCTTTTCTCAGTCTTCGGTGTCAGGCCAAGAAAATTAAAAGATTGAGAACCAAAAGGACAAAATATAGCCAAGGTTGACAACCAGTTTCCTGAAATGCAGTTCAAAAACAAGTCAACTCCACAGATAACCGTGAAGGTTGAAAATCAACTTTTCATTCCTCATCCCCAGCAGAAAAAGAAACTATTAATCATAAAAGCTGGTGTAAATCCATAAGAACCAAACTTCATGAAATTTCCCAGGAATGCATTTTCTTTCTATGAAGCTGTCAGGAAAAGAGGTTGAACACTTCACCACAAAAATATTTAGCCAGACAACTTCCTGAAAATAGTCAAAGGAAGGAAAGTAATGATCAGAAAGTTGAGGGGAAAAGTGTAAAAAAAAATACAAAAAGGAATCCTTATTCTGATTCATATTTCATGGAATGGTGAGCAATCAATCAACCATGACAACTTGAGGTGTCCCAAAGGATATCATTACTCTGAGGTCAATGATTGTCACCTTGACATCAAAGCATCCCAAGCATGAAACCTGAAGAATTGAGAAGCAGGAAAAAAAAGAGAGAGAGAGAAAACCCAAACCACACTAATTCAGTATTTTTGGGAAGAAAATTGGTGAAGAGGGTTTTACAGGGTGCCCAAAATCACAGCAATGATATTTTAAAAATATAAAAAATTGATGTGATTAAAAATTCTTGATAAAATGCAAGCACTTATTGAAAATAGTTCTGCTCAAGTCAAATTTTAAAAATATCAAAATGCAGAAAAACTGGAAATTCAGTTAAAGCTTTTTGGATCACTCCATATACTGTATATATGACCATCACCATAAACCACAAAGCATATTTCAAATCACTGTAAAAATGATCTGTTTGTCCACAGTACAGTAGTAAAAATTGTCAAATTTACTGCCAGTGACATCTACCCACATTTGAACAACTTGTCAATATGCTGGACAAATAAAAATCTCACTACACCTTTATTTTGTTTAAAACAAAAGCACTTAAAAGCACAAATTTTCTTAAATTTTTTTGCACAGATTTGAGGGCTGAAAAAAATATATGGGTGGAAAACTTCTTTGAAATTGTCTTACAGTTTTTCTAACTTTCAAAATCCAGAACCCTCAACAGCAATTTGGAATGGCAACCATGTACAAACATTTTGAAAGCTCTCATATTTTTTGCAAGAAGATATTCCTTAAAAAATATTGAACAAAAAAAATTTTTTTTACTTCAGGGGACTTCAGGGGATTTTGAACTTTAAGGGACTTTTGTTGTTCAATCTTGTCAATTCAATCCAGAATGCAACTCATGCATAATTTTTCGCAAATTGCTTGAAAAAATTGCAAAATATTTGAATTATAGGCAGCACCGGAAATAGAAAAAAAAGTTGAAAGGGGCTGGGCCTATTCACCCAAATGGAAATACATCAATCCAGACTTGAAATTAAGTGCTGTATTTATTGCAATAAATTTTGCAGAATTGATAGTTCAGAAAGGATTAAAAAGCCATTATTCCAAGAAAAGCTTGGTAGACTGAAACAAGGTTTTGCCCTTTGGAGAATGTTTATTGTTTCTTACCACCTTTGAGTCCACCGTTTTACTGGGAAACTAACCTCGAAATGCGTCAAAGGCAATTAACTATTTGGTGCCGCAATGGGTTAACTTGAGTCTCCCGGAAGTGAAACCCTACAAAGGGGCAATTTACTCTTGCTCTGACTGGGGACACACACACACACAACAAAGAAAAGAAATTAACTCACAGTGGTAGACAAAATACTGTAGCTTTGGTTGGTTTCAAAAGTAAAGTTATCAACATATTGGGCAAAAACCATTTTACAATTGTCAACTACCAAATTATAGGTAAAAATTAAAAGCATATCACATACAAGTATTTTCTGCCTGAGGAGGACACTTGACATTTTCATTTCTTCTGTCAACAATCGAGCAGTGGCAATATGTGAAGGCTTGAAACTCCTACACTTACACAATACAGTCAACCCCCGTCTAATGAACTTGATTCGTGCAAGGGACGAGTCTGTTAGACAAAAAGTCCTTTACACAAATTCAATTACATAAAAATTACATAAAAAATTAAAAATTTCAATTTTCAACACTAATTTTAAACCAAAAGGAGTCTGTTTGGTGGATTTTGTCTGTTGGGCAGGAGGAGAAACTGCTTGCAGAGCTGGTCTGTTTGGCAAAAATCCCTTACACGGGAGGTCTGTTAGGCGGGGGACCACTGTATGTGCAACATACTTCTTTGAAACACCTTTTTCTTGCAATGAATTTTTTTGAATGTCCCAAAAGCAGAAGTTAAATATTCATCTTTCCTGAATAACTAAACAATGAAGCTTGAAGTACCCAATTTATTTTTGAGGCACAAAATTCTTTAACTTAGTCTTCAGTCCATCTGATGGATATAGATCCCAAAATATCTCAACTGATGAGTCATACATAACTATGGAATGGTAAAAAAAAGATTATTTTAACAAATATTATTCTTTTTAATGTAGTTATTGTATAGTAATGTGGCACAACATGTTCAATAAAGTGAGATCAAATATTCCAAATGAAAGCGTTACACAGTGAAATCTCATTACAACAAACTCATTGGGACCTGCAAAAAATGTTGTTGCATGAAAATTTGTTTTAAAAAAGGTAACTTTCATGCATATCCTCTCAAGATTTCAATCTGATAAGAGTCCAATTTTTGAAAATTTCATTTTCCTGAATTCCATTGCAGTACTGTATGTCAACTCTATCATCTGAAAATGCCAACTGTTTTCCATGTTTTTTAAATAAATTTTTTTTAAAGAAGACAGACCAGGTTGAAACAGTTTGTATTACATACTCCAAATGAGTCCTATTCAGACACACAATAGCAAGTAAATGCACCAAAGCAGCCTCATCAGCAACTGGCCCTCATCAACAAGCAGTTTCTATCAATCACTCACCACAATTAACTCCAAGCTGCTCTTTGCCCTTGCTCTTGGTTCATCAGCCAAATCTTGCATCTCAACACCGAAACAAAAAAAGGTTTGAGTTTAACAATAAGGGTCAAAACCACCAGAGTTGAAAAAAAAAACTGGCTGGGAAGTTAACCTGAAACTTGACCGTTATCCAGCAGTCCTTGAACCAAAGTAAGTATTGAATACTCATTAAATAAATCAATCAACCCACCTATCAACTTCCTACTAAACTGTCCATCAACTTTAATTAATCGCCCATAGTTTCTTATTGGAAGTAGGGAATTGTGAAAGAAGAGCAGAAATTGGCTGCTAAAAAGTTGTGTCATTGCTTTGGTACTACTGTATAATGTCTTTAGGAAACAAGCTTCTGAGTCAGTGAAATATCATCAGCAAGCCTTTTGTCTATAATATGAAAAGTTTTTGTGCAATATGGCAATCCTCAGTTATAATCATTATCCTATATAGACATTTGTAGACAACAACCTCAAGATATTTGTCATAATTAAAACAATCAATGACAATAATAGCTTCATTTTTCATCAAACCATGGCTTCAGATAATGAACTTTTGTTTTCTTGAGAAAACTTTTCAAATATTTGAAATGATAATATCATATGGTAATGCATGTAAGATTTCTACAAATTCATGAAATTTTTTAGTTTTCTTTGATGTAAGGAAGCCCCTATTTTGTCACAGTATTGGGGTTGTACAATCTGGAATCTTCTCATTTTCATAAATGGAATTTGTTGAAGGTATCAGGCAATCTGTGAAATACTGTACTGGCACCTATTGTTCATTAAAAATTAAAAAAACATTAAGCTGATAGACCAGAGAACCTCTTGGCTTGATCATTATTAAATTATTTTCCAGCTCCTATGGTGACAAAACCACAATATTATTTGAGCATCAGGTTAATACATTTTTTAATATTATGAGGATTTTTCTCAATGACTTTGTTGTAAAAATATTCTAGCTACAGTATATCCAAGGATTTGGATTTTGTGCATGGAAATTTTAAAAGGGTTAAAATTATAAAGCAACGTTATTTAATCTAGGAAAGTATTCACAACAACAACAGCAACCAAGAAAAAAGCAAACAATACTGACAGAATTAATGAGGTAATCCTTTGAATATTCCAAGAAACAGGTGAGGCAGAGTAAAAAAACAAAAACAAATCATTTCTCCCTATAGGAACCTTTGGTGGGTGGACAGGAACAGGACAGTGAGGAGAAAGAACTCAAGTGAGAATTAAAAAAAAACGCAGTCAGTCACTTTTTCACTCACTCAGTTACTCAGACAGTCAATCAGCCTTCAAGTGTTGAAGCAAGGTTCCCTGGGATCAACGCCATGAATTTCCCTGGGGAATGCATTCACAGCTGTTGGTGAAACAAGGCGCCTGATGAATGGCATACGGAAGCCACATCATGTGCTGCTGCCATTCACCAGCCCTGCTGTGGCCAATGAATGAAACTCCTCTGGGCCCCAAGAGAAAAGTATTCTAAACTCTCAGGGACACTCCCAAAGGCTGAGTTTAGGAGAAGTATTCTCAAGTCTCAGTATAGGGACATTCCGAAAGACTGGACTCAAGAAAAGTATTCTGAACATTCAGGGACAATCCAAAAGGCTAAGCTCAGGAGAAGTAGGCATTCTGAAGTCTCAGTGACACTCCAAAAGACTGGGGTCAAAAAAAGTTTTCTCAACACTCAGGAACACTCCAAATAAATAATATGCTCAGGAGAATTACTGTATTCTCAAGTCTCAGGGATACTCCAAAAGACTGAGTTCAGGAGAAGTATTCTCAAGTCTCAGGGAAACTAGAAAAAAACTGGTCTCAAGAAAATTATTCTCAACACACAGGGACAATCCAAAATACTAAGCTCAGGAGAAGTACTATCAAGTCTCAGGGACACTCCAAAAGAGTGGGGTCAAACACTCAGGAACACTCCAAAATACTTTGCACAGGAGAAGTACTGTATTCTCAAGTCTCAGGGATACTCCAAAGGACTAAGTTCAGGAGAAGTATTCTCAAGTTTCAGGGACACCAAAAAAACTGGTCTCAAGAAAATTATTCTCAACACACAGGGAAAATCCAAAATACTAAGCTCAGGAGAAGTATTATCAAGTCTCAGGGACACTCCAGAAGACTGCAGGCTTAAGAAAAATATTCTACACTTTCAGAGACTCTCCAAAATGCTGGTCTCAATGGGAGTATCTTTAACTCACAGGGTCAATCCAAAAGAAAAAAACTCAAGAATAGTATTCTCAACTCTCAGGGACAATTCAAAGGACTATAGGCTGAAGAAAAGTATTCTACATTTTTAGGGACTCTCCAAAGACTGGTCACAAGGGGAGTGTCTTTAACTCATATAGGGTCAATCCAAAAGATTGGGGTTGAGAAAAGTATTCTCAACATTCAGGGACACTCAAAAATACTGGGGTCAAGAAAATGAGTGTACACTTTCATGTACTCTCCAAAAGACTGAGCCAAAGAGAAAAGAATTTGTAACTTTCACAAGCAGTCCATATAAGACTGTGCCCAATAGTGTTACTTGTATTCTCAATTCTTGAAGACAAACCACCAAACTTTTTGGAAAAAACTGGGGCAAATGAGGGCAGTACAAAATAAATCCTAAACATTCATGGACCCCAGTAATTTGCTTAAAAACAAAAAATTTGCATCCTTAAGATTTTCATTCCAAGGTTTTTTTTTTTCAAGAAATCATGTAGTATATTGAACAGATTTTTAAAAAGAAAAAAAGAGGCGAAGAAAGTGCTATAAAATAAAAATTTGTATGACCAACTTGAAAAAAATCCTAAAAAATGGCCAAAGACTGGACTTGTTGGTAATTAGTAGAATTACATTTTTAAAAAACATAAAATTGCAAACCTTTGGCAGGTGTATTTAAAATGACCTACTCAAGGTGGGGAAACATTCAACATTTGAATTCTCAAAAAGTGAGCATTTATTTAGACCTGCAGTAATTTTTTCAAAATTCATAATTGAGACATTGCAGTTTGCATCAAATTCTATCCATTTGCTGATTACATTTTCCACCGATTATTCTTGCAAAATTTCATCACTCAAAATATGGATAATATATAGACTTGGAACATGAATAAATATGCAAATGAATATATAATATGGAACTCAACAATAAATTCAAAAAATTCTTGGCCTGATAATTAAAATGATTATCTTTGATCCTCAACTCAAAATTCATATTTTCCAATTTCAAAATTATAGTCTGGAATTTCCTTGCAGGAACCTGTACTCCAAACTACACAGTGAGACTTTTTGCTAATTGTAATTAGTGTAATTCAAACAACCTGAAACCCTGTAAAAAAATTGACAAATTGAAACAAATTTGTCCCAACGAAAAAGGGCGCAGCAAACAAAGCAGGACACAACAATGTCTACCAAGTTCAAAGTTGATAGAATGTAATACTATACTTGCAGTACATTTCCAGCTAAAATTTTCAGAAAGGTTCTATACAGGGTGGCCTTGGGGCTCCCCCCCCCCACTCAATTTTTTGTTGTTATTGAAGAACTTGATGCAATATTGTGTACATTAATACAGTACTCTGATTTGATTCATTCATCAGCCAAAATTAAAAAAGTTTCCAAACACTCAAAATGAGTCAAAATCATGTCTTGAAAATATTTCAATAATTTCATCATTCCTCCCAAAAAAAAATAAAAATAAAATGCACCATGAAATGATGAATAAAAGTGAGAAGTTTATGACACCCACCCATGGGTGTCCGCATTTTTCACGGTCTCCGCCCCAGTAACTATATACAGCCTCAGCAGGGGGAAAAACACAGAAACAAAAACAAGTTGAAAATAAGTAAGTGAGAAGAAAAAATAAACATTACGGGATCCGATGGCGGAACGGAAAACGAAAGTGGCCTTGACATTGCGCCGAGTCCAGGAAACCGAAACGAAGCCATTCTACCCACTTTTATTTTTTGCTCCTTCCGTTTTTTTGTTTTGTTTTTACGTTTCGCTAATAAACAAGTTTAAAATTTGTTTGTTCTTGTAATCTTTATTTTTTTTTCGAAGTGAGACGCATTTTCCTGTGAATAGCCACTGACATGTTTTCTGCCCAGACGAGGTCTGCTTTTATTTTTAATTTAAATAGATTTTCGTTCAGGGGCTCAGAAAAATTTTCACTGAAACAGGACTCACAGGAAAAAAATAAATAAATGCACACACGCAAGAATGAACACGGATAATTTTATCTTCATTGAGAAGAGCAACCATATACAAAATGGATCAAACAGGGAAGCACACAACCCCCAAAAAATTAACCAAAACCAGAAGGTTCCACAAGAAAATCTTTCAAAATTACAGTAAAATCTTGTTACACCAAACTTCGGGGGACCTGATAAAAAATTCGTTATAACAATGAATTCTTTGTATTGAGAACAATGGTTTTTTGCACATATTGCAGATGGAAAATTTGTTGGAAATGGGGAATAAATACTTCAAAAAAATTAGTAGATTAAAAAATTAATATAAAAAACCACGTTTTCAAAAAGCAAAAAATAACCTTAAACGGGGTGCGCATCTATTTCATTTGTAAAAAGTTTCAGCTTGCTAGCTAGTTGGGAAGTGAGCAAAATTTGAGTTGCAAAATTTGATCTGGACAAACAAACAGACAAGAAAGCGAGTTAATAAAAACATGGTAAAAATGTGTTAAAATTCTTCTGTACAGGTATTTAAAGACCAATCAAAGTTAATGAGTACTTCCTATTAAATGAAGATAATTCTTTTGAAATAAAGATTACCCTCCTTTAATCAGTATAAACGAGCAACCTTTGTACTAAAGTATTGCTTGTCTTGAAAAATAAACTGAGACAAAATTATGTGTGGTATAAATACTGCACTTACTTCGTTATCAACTTATTCTCTCATAGCCCTTTCAAATATAAGAGGAACATTCTTTGAACATACTGTTTAATTGACAAAGGCATGCATTCTAAAATGGATGACCTAAAGTATTTCCAAAATTATGTCCTTTTGTGTATTTTCTGAACACCAAGTTTTCTTTGCAGAAAGGTTTATGTTTTTTATGAAGTTGGAATATATGCATCTTTGAAAATTTTTCTAGGTTTTCTGCCAATCATCAAGTAATCCCATATGGCCTATGCACATAATTACACCCAAAAATGTGTTGTAATGATATTACCGCCTAAAATTACTTTGTTGAAACAAGAGTTTTATAACATTATGCGTATGGCAAACTGGTAGGACCAAGAAAAATTTGTTATAACGAGATTTGTTGTAGCAGAATTCTACTGGTTGGATAGAAAAAAATAAACCAGGGAAAAAACCAAAAGAAAAGCGCATAACCCAAAAAATAACCTGCCCTCAAGCGAAAAGTCAAGGAAAAAAGCATCCAGACAGCAGAAAGTAAACAAGTGTACACACAGAAAAAAAAAACGTTCATATATGCAGGCAAAAAGGAACAAGAAAGAAAAAAACCACAAATGGAAAACAGTCAGAAAAAATGAACCCATTCAAAAAAGAACCAAAAGCAATTAAAAATAAAAAAAAACAGGAAAGCACCCAAACAAAAATCAACAAGTAGAAAAACTTATCCTTTTGTCACCTTGAAAATGAAATGGTGGCAATAAACTTCCTTCAAATCCCACAAGCCAGTTTCAACAGTAAACTTGTAAAAAAAAAACACCAATAACTATCTATATATAAACCTTGACAATTTCTTTATACTGAGCCATTCTCTGAAAATTGCTTTTCTGAACTTAGCAATCAGCAGTATGAACTGCATCCATAAAAAAGTAGTCCTTGCAACACTATCCTGACTGCTTATCTCACATTAAAAGCATTTCAACACTGTATTCAAAAGTCACACTAGTTTGCAATCTTTAGGAACATGAATGGGCTGTCAACTGCTGATCCTTTTTGTTATAATCCTTCTCTTGCTTTCTGGCATTTTGAAACTTATACTGTACACAGTTGTGATGCA
Source organism: Notodromas monacha (assembly GCA_905338405.1). NCBI lineage: Eukaryota > Metazoa > Arthropoda > Ostracoda > Podocopida > Cyprididae > Notodromas > Notodromas monacha. The sequence continues at coordinate 12,966 of CAJPEX010001090.1, forward strand.
CATTGAACAGCTTCCTGAAGAGTTTTCATTTTTCCAAATACAGTACATGTAATACCACACTTGCTCAAGTACCATTTGTACTTAATTTTCCTTAAGATTCAGAGAAGACAGGGAAAATGTTCTTTCCAAATAGTTATGAAAATTTCAAAAAAGTTTTGGAGGTTTATATGCGCATCATTTTTGATTCTAATGGGAAAATTTTAACCAATCTCAAAAAATTATCTTGAAGAGAAAATTAGAAATTCAGGTTCTATATTCATATTTAAATTCAAATTCTTGTGTTTCTAATTTTTGAAATAATAACCTTAAAAAAAAAGCTCATTCTCAGATGATGTCAAAAGTACACTCTCTATCACTGTATATATTCACTCAAGTACCATCTGCCCTTTTTCCTAAAAATTCAGAGGATTATTGAGAGGAAGCAATTTTCAAAAACTTTCAAAAGCTTAGGTGTACACATTATACTTGATTAAAATTGCAAAATTTAGTCAATCTCAACATCATTTTTTTTCTCACAGAAACAAATGAAAATTCACTGAATTAATATTCAATTCATGTTTATATAATAGTCCTATTTTGGTGTGTCATCTTATTTTTGAAATACAGCATTCCAGCTTTATAGTATCACTAAGACATGGGGTGATTGTCACACTTTGGGATAGGATATTATCAAATTTATAAGCTGAAAAATCTAAGAGTGTGTCTTTCTTATATAACTGAGGATGTTTTGTGTACTTGGATGAATATGGTACAGTAATAATAACTCATTCTAAAAAAAAGAATAATTCAATTCAATTTGTCTTGCAAATATAAAAACACATTGTTTGGATTCCAATGTCATCTGGAACTTTTATCCCCCATAACTTAGTCATTGAATTAACATTTTACTGTGTAAGAAATTTTCTAAAATCGTGTTGCGCAGACTGAAACACATGCTGCAGCTGCTGCGCTCAAAAATAAAATGTAAAAAAACTGTAGGAGATAATTGAGCCTGAGCTGAGGAAAGAGAACCAGAGAGAGACAGAAAAAAGTGTATATAATAATGAAGATAATGATAATAATGACCCGAGGCAAGTCGGAACCGAGCAGGCATTATTAATAAAAGAAAGACCAGGCGGGAATGAGAGAAGAAAAAAAAAGAAAAAAAAAGGTCTTGGCAAAAAAGGAGGTTCTTTGCGGACAGGTGCAGCGGACAAGTGTGAGGGAAACATGTCTGACCACAGGACCTTGAAAAACCTGTGTTTTCAGGATCCCAAAACTTGTCCAGCCTGAGAAACTGTGTCCGCTGGGGACGGGCTCCAAATCTAGATTTTCGCCCTTTTTTATATACAGTACATATAGAGTGACCTTAACATACACAGACACCCTGGCATAATCTGGGTAATATGTACAATTTAACTTAGGGATACTTGAAACTGAAGAGAAAAAATCTGCCCTAACATCTAGCCAATAATGTCATTACTGTAGATACAAAATTTTCCAACATATCCAGAAGAATAAAAAAATAAATGGATTCTTTTTATTCTGATGTCTCTTGACCAAATTGAGCTATTCATATTCACAAAATTCAGCCAAAATACAGTTGGTACAGAAACGAGCTGAATACCTTGTGCTTTAAATTAATTGTTACTGATACAGTATTTTGTTTTCAATGTCACGGAAGGAATGTGTGTATGCATGCATGTCAGATGTCCAGTTGTATTTTGTGGATTGTATTTTCTTTTATTTTTGTGATCCATCTGTGCTCTGTTTCCTGCTCTGAAGTGATTAAATATCTTTGAGTGGATTTGGGTTGGGTGGGGAGGGCGATTGGATGTGGAACTGTTGATTGAACCTTGTGAACGCTGAAAAGAGGCAAATGAAGTGTTCTGTTCATTCATTCACAAAAAATAAAAATGAGTGTCCACTGATTAACCAACTCAAAATACAGTAAATGCTGCCATTCAAAAACAGTCAACCCTGATGCAATGTACTTAATTTGTGCAACAGACCAGTCTGTGGTATGAGAAGTCTGTTATGTGAATTCAATCATTCAAAAATTAAAGTTTTTACTTTTCACGGTACTGTACCATTAATTTTAAACCAACAGAAGTCTATTTTGTGGATTTAGTCCATTGCAAGGGAGGGCAAACTGCCCCCCGAGGCAGTCTGTTGTGCAAAAATCCATTGTGTGTGAGGTCTGTTGTGCAGAGGTTGACTGTAATTGAATCAAAAAGTGTTAGGATCCCATTGAAGTTCACTTGATGAAATACAACTATATATGGGAGTATATAGACCATAAGTGTAGTTCTCCAACCTTTTTGGGCCTGTGGACCATAACAATGACTTAGCAAAGCAGCCCTGTCGCGAATATTTCAACGGATACATTAAATTCGATACGCTAGCTTTTGGAGAACCCGAATTCCCCGACGAATTTAGTCTTTCATTCGTATCTGTGTGGGAATCTCGGAAAACCTTGGTTCCCACAGATGGTCAGCAGCCTCCAAGGCTTTAATTCATCACAGATGTCCTTCTACAGCCNTACACTGACAAGGTCTGGTCATTCCTCCTTTTCCGTTGAGGGGGGGGGGGGGTAAGAAAGCAGAACCCAGTTCACTTCCGGATCCCGATTATCCTCTGGCTCGGATCCGGGGCCGCCAGTCTCAGTCCAGACTTCTTCCGGACTTCCCACTCCAAGCCACGGACAAAATGCTGGTGCAATTTTTAGGAGGAACACTTGAAAAAAAAAACCATTGTGAAATTTAAAAAAAAATGAATGTTTATGTTTTGCTTTCAAGATCCCAAAGTTGAAAACAGTGCGTTTCTGTCAGCTTTTAGTGAGAAAAAATGAAAACGCTGGAATGAGGACATAATTTTCACTTAAAAATTTCTCGTGCTTGTGATTATTTGCCGGAGATTTTCATGTTTTCAAAATTCTTTATAATGAATCTGTTTTCTTATGAATAGTTTTCAACCCCATAAAAGTCCAGATAAAGATTATTTACATTATTTATTGCTTTCAAGTTGAAAAACTATGAATTTATTTCAACTTGAGGCTTTTTGAAAAAAACGAGTTCCAGAATTTGGAAAAAATATTTTTTGTCTTGAATTTTGTAACTCCACTAATTTTATAAGTATGCTGTATACGAAAATTTTCAAAGAGCTTATTATTACAGTACAATGATACTCTTTGCTGTTACGAATTTTAACAGATTTTAAACATATCCAACCCCGTAAAATTCGATGCACTTCACAAAAAATAAAATAGATTTTCCTCATCTTCGAATTTCAAAATGTTGAAAACAGTGGATGAAAAAAATGTTCAATAGCTCTGGAGTGGAAATTTTTTTTTGGTTTTCCTATTTTGTGACAAGGATTATTCGTCGGGTTTTCATGAAAAAGTTGAAAATTCTTGTAAAATATGTACAGTATTTGAATTGTGCGCCAGTGGCTTCTTGAAATGAAGTTTATTGTGATTCCGTTTGGCATTTTTGAAATTAATTTAAAATAAAAATCATCAGTATTCATCAAATTGAATTTCAAATTTCTAAAATGCTCTATCACGTTTTTATTTCAACATATTTTATCTGAATATTTTCCAAGAGGTAGCTAATAACAGTTTTGTACATTTTTGCGTATACTAGTAACCAATATATTTTTGATTGATTGATTTAAAAGATACGAAAATGAATTTGCATCTTCACCAAAAGGAAAAATTTTACTTTTGAGGTTTTTTGAAAAGTTAGAACTCTGAATTTTCTTTTATTGACTGAAGGTTTTCTTCGGTAAGATATTCGCTTCGAATTTAAATAACTCATAAAAATTTGATATTTTAAAAAGCTTCACGAGGGAGAGCGAAAAAATTGAAATAAATATTTCTCAATTTTTTACGTTCAATTTATTGATGGATAATCATTCAAATCATTCTTTGCAAACTCACATTAGGTTTTTTTTTAGTTGTTTAGTTAGATTTTTTTTCAAAAGAAGGTCAGGATTTGTTTTGGTGCAGTTACTAAGTTTCTTATAGTTCACAGTTTTTAACGTAGAATGTTAACACAGAGAAAAATTGTCATTTGACCTTCATTCTCATGCAAATTTTCTCCTTTGCCAAAATTGACGCAGTCAAGGGTTGTTTCAGCGCGGAAATGGATTGGACAGCCAAGTGACTCGACATTTTCAAATTATAAACACACAAGCAAAAAAGAAAATTCCAAACTCACAAACTACAAGGGCTGCCATCTATCCGAATCACCGCAAGCGTGCGCATGTCTTTTTTGTCGTGAGTGTGTGCGTGTCATTGTGGGAGAAAACCAACAGCCATAGTGTGAGTGAGTGAGTGCGAGAGTCCAATCCAAGACTTTTCAGTGTGTGTGAGTGAGTGAGCAAAGGTTCATCAACTATAGCAGCTATACACTCTTGACAAAAGGAAAGAGAAAAAACAAGTTCAAAAGGAGAGGTCTATAGAGAGATAAAAGAAGAAGAAGAAGAAGAAGAAGAAGAGGAAGAGGAATAAGATGCCAACAGCCAGAGGCAAGCGCCTCTCCAAGGAGACCAGGGCACCAGTCACTGGTGAGAGATACATCAAGTTTTCTAAAAATCAACTTTCCTGATGAGTCCAACCATGATCAAATAGTATGGAGACAATCATCAGTGAAGGTTAAATCCAGGCAGTTAGTGTACTCTCAACCCTTGTGCAGCAGCAAAGTTGGAATACTTTGTCCCCATGAGGGCTGAAAATAAATAAAAATATGATTTTTAAACCATATTAAAGTCAGGAAAAATTCCAATAAAATATTTTTTATATAATCTTGCAGACAATTTTTGCAAAAAAATTCTCATTGAGTCAGGAAAAATTCCAATAAAATATTTTTTATATAATCTTGCAGAAAATTTTTGCAAAAAAATTCTCATTGAGTCAGGAAAAATTCCAATAAAATATTTTTTGTATAATCTTGCAGAAAATGTTTGCAAAAAATTCTCATTGAGTGGTGTTTTTTCATGCATTCCCTGCATAAAATTAACATAATTGGGGATTTCTTGAGACAATGGGATTTTCTGTACCCAGATTTTTCCTGACTTTGGCCTTGGCAACATGGTGGCATATTGATGACCTTATTCTGTCAAACTGAAATTCCCCTCCCCCCAAAATTCCCAACTTTGCCACATGATGGCCAGGGAACCCTCTGCTGCTGTCCATGGGTTAACTGCTTGAGAGACAAATAATAATTCATCATCTCCTATATAGATTTGATTACTTTACTGACCCAGGATTCTTCATTCCATGCATATCTTCATTTATTGTTATATATTAGAGGCTCCAAATCACAATGAGAGACAAGAAATGAAGTTGGACCTGTCCCAGATTTTTGAAATTCTCAACCAAAAAAACTGAATGTTTCTATTCAACAGTTGTGCCTTATTTTTAGTCACTCAAAACTCCCTGAGTCAAATAATTCCTCAAGTGAAATGTTCCCTTTGATTCCTGTTCAAAAACCCTTTGAAAGCCATGTAGTTGATGTCATGTACCAGAAGTGGCACATGAAAAAAAGGAGAGCCCAAGAAAATATTCCTGATATTTTGCTCACCCACTGAATCACCCTCATACTTTTGAAACTATTTCTTCCTTTGTGAGAGGACAATAAGTGATGAATAACTGGGAAATCTTAGAAAAACATTCAATTGAACTATGTTTATGTGAACTAACTATTTTTTTTGGAGAGAATCCCAGTGAGGAAAGCTCCATCAGTGATGGTTACTTTCCTTATTCTGTCCAAACTTGAATTTCAATTGAAAAGCAGTCTATACATACAACATTCATTGTGAATAATCACTTATTCTTATTCCTTTTTCAAAGTTACATACTTATGTAGCTGTGTTTTTATTTGGATTTGTGTGCTAATTCTTTTCATTCACTTTTTTTTGGAATTTCTGTGTTCTGTGTGAATGTGGTTATTCATTTGCCATAAAATTACACAATTAATCATTCTGGAAAAACAAGGAAAATTTATTCAAAGTGTCTTCTTCAATATATGTTCTGAGACACAAATTGGCTGATTGCAGGGGTTGCCTGTTCAATATCCATTATTTGGTTGGCTTTCCTTTAATTCCCAGCATGAGCATCTCCATTGTACCCTGCTGACTCATTTAACCTCCATGTTTCAAGAAAATGTCTGAAGTTTCTTAATTTTCTGTCCAAAATCCAATGAAGTCAATTTCAAGTAATACTGTACCAAAATTTGGCACAAGAAAAACAAAGACCCCCATAAAAGATTGCCTGATATTTTGCTCACCTATGGAATCACCCTGCTACTTACAAAATCTGCATTCCTCCTATGAGAGGAAGACTGAAAACTAATTTAATTGAACTAGATTCACATCAACCAACTAACCAAGCTAGAATCTTATTAAAACTGCCACATAGTATATTCTTTCAAAATAGAAAAATATAACCAACAGATCTAAGAAGGAATTCATTATTGTGGTCTGCCAGCAGCTATGAGTCTTTTAACATGTTTTATATTCAGATAGCAACTGAACACTAATATTATCTAATTGCTGGAAGTAAGAAAATGTAGGAACAATAAAATTGTAACAACTCAATACTTTCCTAAATAAATTAAATAAGTCTTATGTGGAAAATGTACTCCTTCTTTAAAGTCCAGATTCTTTCTGACTTCTTGACCCAGCATCAGTAGTTTGAGGCTAAAATATCACCAATGTTCCCTTTTGGATATGCTTTGGAAAAGTTTTAGAAAAATCAGATGAGTTTTCTTGCCTCAGCACATGAAGAACTCCTCTGAGAAAATATTTTTTAGCCCCTCTAACTTTGACTTAGATAGATTCAACTACATAAATTTAAAAAGCAATCAAACTCAGAAAATATGCTCAAATTTATTCCCTATATGCTGGTTTCATGAATACTGTTCAGTATTGCCTCAGCAAGTTAAAAAAAAGAAAAGAAGTTCAAGATAGTTTTTTGGTTTACAAAACATGACTTAGCTTGACTCACCCTAGAAATATTCACTTTAATACAAAAGGTAAAAGACTTACGTAGTTTCAAGTTATTAACTTGGAATTTTAGATAAATATTGATGAGCAAGTAATGTTAAACTTGATTTCTCTCAAGTTCATTCTTTCAATCTTTGAGATTTCATGTGATTCTGGAAATATACATCACCATTTATTTCTGCAGAAAAAATTAGTTTTAGCAAGGACTATTAGATTTTATGCACATGCTGGTATAAAAATGGTTATTGGAAAAAATAACCTTGGGTTGTCATTTCCCAAAAAAAGCATCAGCTGCTCATCTTTGATTGATCATAGCCTATGAAAAAGGTTTCTCGAATGTCTAGAAATAATTGACAGCTTTTCATGTACAATATAATTGACAGATGCTCATTCTGGACTTTCTGGAATCTAGAAGATGTCTTTAATTGTCAATTTTATAGCTTTGTTCCTATTGTAATTTTAATATTAATAATTTTAATAGAAAATAAAAGAAAAAATTTTCTAGGGAAGAATGAAATAATACAAGCATATATACAGTATATGTATATATAGGATTTAAAAAAATTGAAATCAGTGTTCAGCATTTTTTAGAGTTTTTTAAATTGATCGATCATGGTCTTTGAAATCGAATTTTCATTTTCAGGAGAAATTCTGCAGTCTCATCTTCCATTGTAATTACAATTTTTTAAATTACAAAACAGCCATGTGTCTATAATCTACAGATTTGGGCCAGATTTATTGAAATTTGTCATTTCACTTCTACATATGCAGAGGTTATGAATAATCAATAATTGATTTCCACTCAAGAACCAACATTTCACTTCTTATAGTCGTCATTCACCCTGAATTGTAAAATACTGCAATTTAATTTTTTTTAAATACAAATTTCAGATGTGGAGATTGATTGAAAACGTTGCAAAAGAAATCTTTCAATCGTACAGAAATTGGAAAAAAATGAAAAAATTCCAATTTTTATACGCAGGATAAATTACACAAACAATCATTTTGATTATCTCAGTTGGCTGAAAATCATATTTAAGTAAAATAATATAAAAAAAAACAATCGAATCCTCGGGTCACGCAAAATTTATTCAAATCAGAGCAAGTGTTGAAATTGATTTTGAGTGTCTTAATAAATATTTGTAACTAAATAAAATGTTCCGACCACTTTTCGAATTTTTATTTTGTCAGGAATTTGATCTTGCATTTATTTATGTGTCCGTATCTCCGTAAATCAATAATTAGATGCAATTTTGAAAAAAAGGTCCACGACGTGTTAATTTTTTCAAAAGATTCATTTTCTGACGAAAAATTGCGATTGAAAATGGCTGCAAGCTCAAATTAGGTCTCAATAATGAGAGACCATTTTTAAGAAGTGATGATCAACCCACGCATTAAAAAAATATATATATTCTAGCGATCAATTCTTGAATATTATGTATTCTTAAGAATATTGATGAAAGAATAATTAATCTGCGATGCAGACTGAATTTAAATCCAGTTTTCTTATTTCAATCGAATTTTTTCTGAACTGATGGGTCATTTTTCGGAATATGAGACGACGGTCTTCATCATCAGAAATGAATAATACACTTTTTTTTTCAAAATCAGTTTACAAAATTTTCCAAGTACCACCACATGGACATTATATACTCATGATGCTGATTCCATGAATGATGAAATATTCCAGCAACTTCGGCAAGGTTCAACAAGGCGTTTGAGGATGACAACGGAGTCGGAGGTTTCGGAGCAATGGTGGAACAGGAGAGACCCAAGGCCTGGTCCGAACCCATCCCCGAGGCCATGGACGTGCACGTGGAGCCCGAACTTACCGGAGACCCCTTGCTCTGGACCATGGCGAGATACATCTCCTCAATATATTCTCTTCATCACACATAAATAACCACCCAAAATCAGATCTTCCTTCTTCAATTTTGTTGTTGTTGTTTTAAATGATAAGAATAAGGAAAATGACACACTTTATTGTTCCCTGATTCAAAGAACTCATCACGAGTTGATCAAATAGAAATTGATTCATTCAAGATATAAAATTTCTCTGAAGAGGTTTAAAGTGGGAGTCATGCACCGCAGCGACATCTATTTATCAAATCAAGCAACTTCCACAGTATTGGAGAATTTTCACAAATGTACATTAATTTATAATGACCTAATTTTGACCCAAACCTAAAATTGAACCTAACCCAACACCCAACTGATACTTTATATATACTAACTATATGATCTAATATTTGATCTAATACATACATGATCTAATATTCCAAATATTTGTACAGTATTATTGAATCATAATGAATACTCTGCAATATCTTCATTACCCAAAAACCTGAACTGACCTTAAAATCTCACCTCAACAAAAGCATTGCCCATCTCTTATACTCATAAACACATATCTCAACACCAACATCTCCATTGAATATTTTTATTTTATTTTTTTTTTAACTACTGTAACTCAATCAGAATACTATGGTACCTAAATTAACCAAAAACATTATGATATCCTAAAATAAAGGAACATAAAAAAAACCTGACCTGAAAAATAGAAATAAAGCTGACTTGAACATAGAAATAATCCAAACTCAACATAAATATAACTAACCTAATATGAAAATAAAACTGACATGTATAATAACCTGAACATAGAACTAAATTGAACTGAACATAGAACTAACTTGACTTGAACATAGAAGTAACTAACATGTACATTTAACCTGAGCATATACAAACCCGCTTGTTAAAAAAAAATCCAGATGAAATCTCAGTACCTATAATAAGTGAACCCAACCTAAATCAATATATGACCTAAACTGCAAAAGTAGGCTAAACTTCAAACTTGGAATAACCAATTATTCAAGTGTGATGAATTTAGAACTTCTGCTTTGATGATGCACCCATAAAAAGAATACAACTCAATCAAGCAAAACTTTACAAGTAGAAAAAGTGATTCAATGTTGATCAAGTTTTGTATAGATGTCGCTCTTGCAAAGGTGCTTCAAATATAAGAAAAAAGTTCAGCGCATATATGCTGTCAATAAAAAGCTCTTCCTCATAAATTTGCAGCATTTCTGTATATGGGTTGATAGAAATCAATCAATGATGCCAATCAATCATCACCCTCAATAACTGTTTTCAAAATTCATGAATAGTATTTTGTACAAAAATTTAGAAGAAATCCTTGGAGCTTATCCTTATATATTCCAAGCTGGGAATTTTCACAGCCTCCAATAGCATCAATTGATGATGATCATCATATATGCTTTTTATTTTCAAATTTTATCTCCAGATTTTAGTGTCTGTTCACCCCTTCATCAATGGGCTTTTTGGAGGCATGGCTTATGGGTATTCATCAGTAGCTTTTCCCCGGCTGAGAAAAGACATGTCAAAATCCTTCATGATTTCTGACTGGGAGGAATCTTGGCTTGGTAAGTTATTATTTCATTCCCAATAACACACTCAACAATTTCATCTCTCTGCAATCTTCATTCCAAAAATAAGAGGTCAAATTTTGACTCTTTTTCATACTACAAAAAGATCCACCTTTTAAAGAAATCATATTAAGGGGATTGGAGAAGGATGACACAAAAATTAGCCAACAAACTTAGGATGATCACAAACACTCTTTAATTTTACAGAGGTACAAAATGAAAACTAATTTAATTTTGAAAAATTCCAAGAGGATTTGATCAGCTCATTTTCGGCTTAAAATTCAGAAAAGTGAGATTGGGTTTAATTTGCTGATTCAGTTGTATTGTAAAATGTGACACAAAAAATTAATGAATTTAGTTTTAGAAGTTTCTTGCTGTTTGGATGCTGCCAGGATCTGAAAATCTTATTTTCAATAATGTTCTCACTCTGGAAGTGTTTCAAAAGTTTAAAGTAAGTGACTGCTGCTATTTGGAAAATTCAAGGATGCAATTAAATATTTTATCCACCAGAAAGTTTTGTGATGTGGGACAATTGCTGTCTGCCAGGAACTTTCTGTCATGGTATTATGTGAAATGTGTCAATGATTTACTCAAGTCAGTTCAAGTTTAGTTTTTATATTTTGTTCCTGATGCAAGGAATTCTTTCAAATCTGCTGAAAAATGATTTTAGCTCAGTGGCCAATAGCTGAACTTGAGTTTATATATTTTTTATTTATTTTCAGTGAGCATTTTTCCCATTGGTACCCTGGTTGGTGTGCTGGCAGGGGCACCCATGGCAGAGTACCTAAACAAAAAGTGGTCCCTGATTGCAGTCCTGCTCCCACTGTCAGGATTGTGGTTCCTTCTAGCTTTCCCATCTTCAGCCACTGATATGATCATTGCCAGAGCATTGCAGGGATTTCTCTATGGAGTCCGCATTTCTCTGGGTCAAGCCTATGTCCTGGAAACAACCCATTCTAAGTATATACAATAATTGATATCTATGATTTGTGCTTTGCTCAATCTTATTTTATTGGGTTGTCATTTTTGAATTTTTATTTCTTTTTTTCAGTGTATTTTAAATATAAGACTTATAATTATGGAATGTGTCTACTCAGTAATTTCAGTTTGTAAAGGTGAGGGTTTGGATAGATTTCAAGGAAAATCTTAATAGTCAATAGTCAATGATGGGAAGATCTCTATTCAAGTTGAAAAAATCATTGTCACTTTATTGAACTGTTCACAGGCTGAGAACTGAGAAGAATTTAAAAGAAAATGTTATAATGAATTCACAAGAAATTATTGATTTGAATCCTCTTTTATATTTAAACCTAAAAAGGCCAACCCTTTTAAATATTATTTTTATAGTTTTCATCATTTCTTGAATGAGTTGAAAAAATTACCATCTAGAATTGTCCCTGCTTTCAATTCTTGAAAGATTTCACTTTGATATTGAATTCAGAGAGAAATTCTTTTCAGATTTTTGAATGAAAATTTCATAGATTAGCATGTTAATTCAACATTACTTTCACAATTCCCAGCTGTTCTTCAATATATGGGTAATTATGATCAGAATCTCTTGGGAAAACCGTTTCTGATGTGAATCCATTTTTGAATGCTTAAATTTGTTGTCATTTCAACAGGTGCAGAGGATGGATTCTCAGCAACATGAGTTTGGCCATTGGGATTGGGCTTTTTTTGGTCTACTTGGCTGGGGCACTCATGTCATGGAGATTGGTGGCCATCACTGCTCCCTAGTAGTGGTAAAGTCCTGACGGTCGATAAGATAAAGAGGGACGGTGTGGAGAAATGATGGACTTTTCCATATGACATGTGTTTTAAAGTTAAACAGTAGTATGTTAAGAGCTAAAAAGTTAAGATATCCAAAGAGGTTGGAAATTGAGCACCAATGTTGCTTTTGTGGCACATTTTGCACAGTGTGTCTTTTTTTCAAGTGTGCATTTTATGTAGAATGCCTTTACAGTGGTGGCCCTTGGTAAAAAAAAAACCTTGCACTAAGAACATTCTGTAGAGAAAAAAACATTTGTCATGGGATTTTTTCAGCATTGGACTAACAAGCCAACTTTGTATGAGAAAAGAAAATTTGTTCATTTTATGGATGATGAAATTGGTTCATTTTACATATGATGAAATGTTTTCCTTTCACATGTCCATGATATTTGTTAATTTTACATATCATGAAATATGTTCTTGATGCAAAGGTGATATGTATGAAAAACAATATTACTTACATTACCAACTTGTGTAATACAAACACCATGTCAAACTCCATTGTTAATTATAATGTTTATAATGTTTTGTTCTTGTGAAAGTTCCCGAAAACATAAAATACTGTCCTCAAATTACCGATGAACAGAATGGCAACTAGTTTGATACATTTAGTCAGCCTCAACCAGGGCACATTTATGTGAAGAATATTTTCTTGGCTGCTTACAATTGTTTCATCTTTTTACTTATTGTAGTTTGGATAAATCTTTTTTAAATGGTTGGTAAAAGAAATTCCAGTCATGGCAATCAAAATTTCTCAGCAAATGGAAAAACAAAAATCCATGAATTGAGCATTAGAACCTCATTTATTACTATGTATTGAAAGTATACAAGGTTATTTTAATTTTCACTGGAGTATAAGGACCTTTACATAAATAATTTTACTACGACCTGTGAAACCGACTTTGCAAATCAAACTGGAGTCAGTGACCAAGTTTTAACATGTGAATGATTCAAAACACGTTTATTAATAGTTTAAAAATAAGGTTGATGGCCTTGAATTTTGGATCCAATTTGAGAATTGGAATCTTAAACTTAGGGATTATGGAAATTCCATGGTCAGTAATAATTTTCCTTGTCTCATGATAAACATTTTCGCATTCCCCCCTATGGTTATTCTTCAGTGTCCAATTGCATGCAATTTACCAAGTGATTGTGCAAAGGGAAGGACATCATTAGAAGTAAATTGGTGAAATTCCACCTGACAATTTCATTTTCAATTGCTGCTCAGCATCCAAGTACTTTCCCAAGTTTTGAAGAATTTCCCAATGACTGATTCAAGGGTGTCAGGAAAAAAATGTTTTTCATCCAATCAAATTACTGAACTGCACTGTAATTTGTATTTTTGGACCCTTTGATGATTTGCTGTCTCAAAATCCTTGAAGTGTCCCATCAATGCAATTTCTCATGCTTGGAGGGTCTATAGGAAACTTTTAAATATACAAGTGGTACCTTGCAATTTGACTCTGATCCATTGCTGGACTAGGGTCAAATTGTGAAGCGGTCAAATTGCTTAAGACTTACTTGAGTCTGAGGCTGAAAATCACTAGATTAGATTTTCTTGGAAGTTATCAAAGGATAGTGTTTCAATTCAATGGCTTTCCAATGAATGAATGAACAGAAAACTTTATTTGCCGCTTTTCAGCGTTCACAAGGAATAACCAGAACTCCCGCATCCAAACAAGTTCAATGAACAATTTAGAGAGAATCTTTGATGAGAAATCATATAAGACCAACATTTTTTTTCAAGATAACCATAATGTACTTAAATTTTTGCTCATTATATGAGTCTTGTATCATGTGCTAAAAACATTACTGCTGCTCATTATTCAAAATCCAAATCAGTCTGTAGCATATTATCAGTCAAACAGGAACAAATTGCCAAATTCCTTCATGCATTATTGTGCTGATTTACAACAGTAATAATTTTACATTTCTCGCCTTAAAATAAATAAGCAGTTCTGTGTACTGTATATAAATTAGTAAATAATATAAATTTCCAAATTGTGTGGCAATACACCAATAATTTTCCAGAGGACGAACTGAGGAGGCCCTGAAGTCCATGCAATGGCTTCGTGGCCCAACTTACGATTCGAAGCGAGAACTGGACGAAATGCGGGCCCACTTGAAATTGTCCGAGACGGACTTCAAGGTCAAGGACTTGCTCAAGGAGAACAAGTACGTGGCCCCCATGGCCCTGCTGCTCTTCTACCAGCTGGCCCGACAAAGCATGGGCTATTTCAACATCATCGGCCACACGGTGCAGATATTCGAAGACGCTGGGACAGACCACGAGAGTGCTTTTGACCCGTTTTGGGCCACTGTGGTCAACGGGGTCGGCGACATCTTGGCACAGGTATGATATATATATATACAGTATATACATGGAACAGCATCAACATTCAGCAGCAGGGACCATCAGTGCAAATTTTGGAATCAGTTTTTCCCAGATTAAGCATCAACACAAATATTACATCCATTTCAGGAATATAACTTACGCAAAAAAAAGATAAATATTCTTGACATTTTAAATTTTTTAAAGTCTATTCAAATCCACTAGCAAAATTGTAAAAGAAAACAAAACTTTTCCTTGTTTTGATGTCAAAATGAGGATCCTTGTTCCAAAGTTGGAATGAGGATCCTTGTTCCAATGTTGGAATGAGGATCCTTGTTCCAATGTTGGAATGAGGATCCTTGTTCCAATGTTGGAATGAGGATCCTTGTTCCAATGTTGGAATGAGGATCTTTGTTCCAATGTTGGAGTGAGGATCCTTGTTCCAATGTTGGAATGAGGATCCTTGTTCCAATGTTGGAATGAGGATCCTTGTTCCAATGTTGGAAAGAGGATCCCCATCCCAACCTGCAATTTGAAGAGGGGGATGTTTAACCCTGCTGACATCATTCAGGGGGAGAGTTCTGCATCTTTTTACAATTCATCAAAGTACATGTCCTGGATGTGTCAAAAATGGACGTGACTCTCAAAGAGTCAACCTAGCATCTTCTAAAAATGTATCCACTTTAGCATTCTCACGTACTAGGGTTAAACTGTGCGCTACTTTGGACGCATCCATATAAACTTAAAAAGGACACATTCTGGATGCATCTGGGGACACTCAATGGTTTTCCTGGGTATGCTGCTTTCCAAAATGCATCTCTTTTCCTTCAGCTTTACTCAACCCTTGAATGGCAGAGGGTTCTTCCCCATAGCACCTGTCTCAACCTAATAAAAACATAGGAGGGCGTAAAAGTCAGAACCCTTCCAGTGGTTTTGGGAAGGTCCACCCGACTCCGCATCAACCCTAATTAGGTTTTTTTCGGCCATCGGATTGACTCTTAATTTATTTTTTTTGCTGGCAAAATTTTTCTGTGCTCAGAGAAAAAAGCATGGGGATTTTTCCCAACTTTGCCCTTGACCACCTGCTATCATTTTTTCCAAACCTCTCTGAGGTGCCACAAAATTTTGCAAAAATAGTCCGACTTTGCCGCACAAGGGTTAATAAGATTATTTTGAATGGCAATTTTAAATTTTGAAGCATAAAATATATGATGCTGTGATAGTCATGTGCCATATGGCTACAACATATATAAACAGCACTTTGGAGTGTTCCCTCATTATTTCTTGGTTTGTTACACTAAACTGTGCTTATAGTGCGCCACACTGCCTTCAATATTTTGTTGCTACCAGCAGGAATGTCTTTATAAATCATTTTCATTTCCCTTGTTTGATGTGCAAGAAAGTATGTTGACACCAATCCAAATCAGTTGCTATGTGTGTCCCTCAAACTTGGCCACCCAAATGTATGAATACAGGTGTCCTATGATGAAGCTGAGCTCACAGTTGCTGCTTTACATTGCAGAAAAACTTTGTTGTTGTTGCTCTGCTCTGGAACATATTATTATCATTGAGTGAAATATAAAAAAAAGAAGAGGTAGTAATCTCCATGACACATGTCTCTATTTCGGTGTCTGACAATGTGATAAGCAATTTAAAGAGCAGGGACATTTTATTTGTTCATGTCAATGTAAGACAACAATGCATGTGCTCAACTTGAATTCCAAAGATTGTGTCCTCAGCTTATACAATGAATGCAAATTTTGAAGCAATGTCTTCAGATAGTCAGCAAAAAGTTATCCATATCAAGAATAACGTACCCCACAAAAGAGAGAAAATTCCATATATGTAAGGAATTATTAAAAATAATATAAAGCATGAGCAATGAAACTTTCAAAATTGTAAAAGGAAATGAAAATTGACCAGAACTTACTGTTATTTTCATTTATAATGAAGAAAAAAGTAAAAATATTTTCTCTATTATTCAAGAAATTAAAAGTGTGATATAAAAAAAACTGAACAACAGTAACCCTAAACACTTTCTAAACTTCATTTATTTCCCCCCAGCTATAATTGATAAAATGTATAGCAATTCCAAATTTGAATTTTGGAGCACAGTATCAGAAATGCTGAATAAGGTTGTCAATTTTGTATTCCACAGATTGTGTCCTCAGTAGTGGTGGAAACAGTGGGCAGAAGGAAGCCAATCCTCCTCTCAACCTTCCTCATTGGCATCTTCCATGTTGGATTTGCCATCTACATGTACTATTGGACAAGCACTGAACCTGCTGACAGGTTGGTCTTCATCAACTCATTCCCAGTTCATTGGTTTCTTGCATCAGATCAAACAAATTTTTGTTCATGAGTTTTGTTATGTAAAAGTAAAGTGCTGTGATGTTTAAAAAATCCCTTCCTTTTATCTATGATTTCAATCTGATACATTTAAACTCTGATTTTGCAGAAATTTAAAAACTTTTGGGGCTGCATGAAATAAACAGCACCCAGTTTACCTATCTTTCACTTGCAGATATTGTATTATGCCATGGTTTATGAAAATAAAATTTTAAACTCAGAACTTGCTGGAATCCATGCATTTTTTGTCCCAAAAAGTGTCTGTCATTTTATGCATAATATGTTACTCTTCAAAAGGGATTTTTATGCAAATTTTTAGTGTTCTATGGATCTTCCATTAAAAATGTGTGCACTATATACAAACAGTTTAAATGTGTAATTGTGTTTTTTTGAAAATACTGTATGTATACAACTATATATAACTCAAATTTCACTGTGGACACTTTGTTCCTTTCTCAATCTCAAAAATTCATTAAAATATTTCATGTTTGCTTTACATTTTCCAGATCTGAAGGATTGATTTCCACTTCTCGCTGGTTGCCCATGTTGTCCATCTACGGGTTCACATTCACATTCTGCATTGGAATGTCCAATGTGCTGCTGGTGTTGATGGGGGAACTGCTGCCTCTCAAGATCAAGAACTTTGCATTCTCACTTTGTTTTGCCTTCAACACCCTCTGCCAATTCCTCATGACCAAGTCCTGGAACAAAGGATTAGCCTGGCTTGGGTTAGTAAAATTTTTGCCACCATCATGGCACTTGAAATTCATCACTAAACTCTGCTGCCAAGAGAAAAAAATATTCATAAATTGCTGTAAATATTGAAGCAGTTTTATTCTATTACCCTTGAAAAAAGGAACAGATTCCCAAAAACAATATCATGATCTTATTCATTATGCATTTTTCTTTGCTAATTTTTGAATTTGTCCTAATTTGTGGAAATGAATTGAATTTTCCCTCAAAGTTGAGATCAATTTTTAACTTGCTATCTTATCTCTTCAATTCAGTGTGGAGCAGAATAAATTCTAACCATGATACAAGAAAGCATTTAAAACCACTTATGAAAATATTTGGTGCATCCTTTTAAAACTTTCTGGTGCTCCTCCAATAATGTATATATAGAAAGAGGAAGAGTTGCAGAACTTAGGATACAGCCCTTGCTAATATCTTAGAAAGCTGATCCACAGCATTGAAATTCCACCACTGTACTAACTTTTGAAAATTCTGCATTATTTGGCATTTATATGAATCTCTATGAAATGTGGCCCACTGAAGACACAAAATTTTTCAATTTTCAATTGATAATTGTAATGAGTTTGTTTTGCTCAAAATTTTAGATTTATGGTTTCCTCAAAAAT
Organism: Notodromas monacha; assembly: GCA_905338405.1. Taxonomy (NCBI): domain Eukaryota; kingdom Metazoa; phylum Arthropoda; class Ostracoda; order Podocopida; family Cyprididae; genus Notodromas; species Notodromas monacha. Next base: position 31,205 of record CAJPEX010001090.1, read on the forward strand.
CAGATGATACTGTAAACTTGACTTTTTTAATGTTTGCAGATACCATGGAACATTTTCCATCTATGCAGTAGCAGGGGTCATCACGTTTTTTGTGTCAATATGGCTGCTACCAGAAACCAAAGGGAAGACATTGTTGGAGATAGAAATCCTCTTGGGGAGGCAAGAGATTTCCAGAAGAGAATCACTGAGACTGAGGGAGAAAAAGTCCAATGCTTCAACCATGACACCTGATCCTTGATTTGGCAAGAAACTGCCAAAAATATTTTTGCACTACCATGCATTTTGTTCATCACAGGCATTTCTTTCCCACTTTTGAAGAAAAAAAACAAGGCTTTTATTGTATTTTAAATGTGGCTCAAGTTTCAGGTGATAGTTGAGTTGTGTGGAAGGGGATTAATTTATTTTTTGGAAGAGACCACAATTCTTTTCAGATTTTTTCAAAAATCTTTTCTACTTTCTTGTAGTGTTTTTTTGGTGAGAAATAAAAGAACTTGGATATATGGTTCCTGCAGACACAGCTTTGTGGACTTGATTCATTTATTCATCATCATGCAGCACACCTGAAGATGAAGAGATCCAGAAAGAAACTTTCACAAGTTCTGCACAAAGAGTTTATTCCCAACTAGTGACCAGAGAAACTTGATGAGCACTTAACCCTCTAACATATATTTTTGCATTATCTATAACAATATACCAGTCATGAAAAGAATACTTTCTAAGGCCAAAAACAAATTCAAACCAAAGCCCACAAATACAAGACTCAGCAGAACACCTTCAAGACAACTCATGGAAGCTCTGGTCACTGCTTGTACAAGCAGTGAACAACATTCTCCAGTGACAAGTAAGAAGACAAAACACAGCATATTTGCTGCTCTGAGAGAGCCTGGTACAAAAAAGTGTATCCTATAGCAGCGACATCTGCATCAACCATTCTTGACCCAGAAAGCACAGCTTCTTATTGGTTTGAAGGAGGTCGCTCAATTTCTGGGCAATCAATCTCACAGGTAAGTGGTATATTCAGCAGAAGAGGCTTTTCTTTTCTTGTACAGTACAGGTGATGCCTGGAAATTAGATCATCCTGCAATTTGAATGGTTGAATTCAATCTGCTTTTGCCACTCTTTTTGCATTTTTGTGCAAATATTTCTCAATATTGCAAACTTTCTTATTGCAATTCAACCACTTTGCAATTTGACCATATATAGTCTGGCAACAGATTAAGGTCCAATTTAAAGGTATCACCTGTAAAAGCAAATGTCTTGGTAATTTAACATTACTTTTATTACAGAATCAGTATTAGCTCTCTCAATAATATATGAGGTTGAACTTTTCAAGATTAGTCCATCAGCAGTGACATCTGCAAGAAAAAAATTCAAATGTATTTTATATGCTTGTGCACATCAAAGCTTCAAATGTTCAAATTAACATTCATTTCACAAAAGTTCCCTACAAACCAAAGCACTCAAGAACACATTACTAACAAAATCCTCAAACCTAAAATTTTGCAAGAAATTTTGTCATTTCAAATAAAGAGGTTTAATTGAAATTTGATAATTGATTTGCAGTATTAAGATGTGATGTAAGTTGATTCAAGTGTGTCATCTTTAATTTCTGCTCTCTCAATTAAAACCTGTTCTTTTGTGTTCAAATAATAGCTCACCAAAAATTTTTCCTTTTTTTGAATACAAAACCTGAACATCTCAATAAGGAAGCAACTGATTTTGAAGAAGAGGAAATCAGTCAAACAGAAGCTGATTTTGACCCAGGAAACCCTGAATCTGGCAGAAGTGGGTCCCTCCTTTGGCTTGAAAAATTGACACCTGATGAAGAAATAACCTGGCCTCCAGAAATTGATGCATATGAGGACCAAACCATACCCATGAGTACCCAACACAGTAAAATCAATATGCTATTGATTTCTCTCTAAAAAAAAGTGAATGACATCAAATACTCGCACACAGATGACAGCAAAGATTCCACGACACTAACTTTCACTAGCCAGAAACAATCACTATACACAGCTGGGAATGGAGAATCTGAGGATGATGAGCAGTAAGATGTCATAACTAGTAGTAGAGCATCCGCACTGTGGACGCTCTACTACTAATTACACCCTAATTGAACTTGGGAATTCAAATTTTTATATATTATATTTGAAAAAAGAATTGCTGTATGACATTATAGGCATAACATTGCACTGTTTTTCTATGTTAGTGCCCCAATGTAGCAAAATATACATACATACATACATACATACATAACATACATTTGAAATCATCATTACATACTGAGTGAAATTCTGGAAATTTGGAATTTTTTTGGCTGGAAGAACTCAAAAATTGATTTTTTTATTTTCCTGAATTAAAAAATTTTGTGCAGCTGTATTTGCAATGACATGGGGTTTTCAATTTGATCAGTTAAAAATTGAGATCTAAAAAGGAATTTTTCCCATTTTTCACTCAATTTTTTGAAAAAGGTCCGCATTTTTTTATATCTCAGTCAATTTTTGGAATTTTTCAAAGTTGGAAATGGGGAAATGTGCAGAACTTCATTGCACATCCACCCTATAAAAAAGGTAGAGTTTTGTTGAGCAGAAATCATATGGTGAATTTTTATATTGAGAAGGTTGGAAAACAAAAAATTTTTGGACTTTCAAGTTTAACTCATAATATTTTTGGAGCAATTTCAATTTTAAAAATTTTCTTGGATGCACAATGCATTTCTACAAATTTGGAATTTTTTTGGCTGGAGGAAGTTCAAATCAAAATAGGAAACGTTTTCTGAAAACATAATTTGCCAAGGGGTGGGATTGAACTGGGTACCTCTGCGACTGTTTCACTGCACCCTAATTTTTTTCCATGCCAAGGAAAACCTGCTAAAAATTGGTGCCACAGACACATGTTACAGGACATGCTTATTAAAGTTCCCCCAGACCCCTATAGGATCTTCAGTTAACACTGCTGACCTTAATAATTTATTTCTTTATGCTCTGAAATACTTGGAGCTTGACTAATATCTTTTATCCAAATATTGACAGACTTGATGATGAGTCTGCGGAGAATGAAGATGAAATTCATCATTCCTCCAATAAGGCTTCAAAACATGTGGAATACATGGATGAAAAAACTGAAAAATCTTGGAAATCCAACAGAAATGCACCAAGGATATCCATGCAGGACTTCCAGCACTCCATAGGACCCACTTTGTTGAATCAAAGTGGTCAATTCAGTTGAGACTTGAATAATATCACCTTTTTAATACTGCAGAATTGAGAGAAAAAATTGAATAAGACAGTGGGACCTATGCTTTACATAAGACCATAGTGATCTAAATTGTGCTCTTCACCATGATATCATGTTTATAAGAAAGGGACTCACATAAGAAATTTCAATTAGAGTTTGAATTTTAAATTATTCATCAAATCAAATACTGATTTTGAAAATGGCAAAGCTTTCCCTCTTCTAATTGTTTGGAAATTAGATTATTTTGGAAAGTTTAAATCACGAAGTGGCCAGAGGATCACTTTAATTTCATATTACTGTATTTACTTGAGTACCACGCGCCCTCAAGTAAGGCACGCAGAGGGGTTTTTGAGTTGGAAATTTTGCTATAATCTTATCCCCAAGTAAGACGCACACCCCAATTTTCAGTGAATCTGAAACCACAAAATTTTGCAAATAAAAACAAAAAATTGACTTTAGGCATGATTTGAACAAAAATCTTATCAATTTTCAACTTTTTCAGTAAAAAAACGTTTTCTTGTTACATTTTCTCAAAATATCTCCATTATAATCAATTATAATGCACACATAACTTCCTAAAACTTCTTGAAAAGTTTTTACCTGCTTATGACGCGCACCCCTTTTTTTCTTCAGAAATTTGGGGAAAAAGGTGTGTGTGGTACTTGAGTAAATATGGTAATAAATTTCAAATAATTCTCAATGTCCTGCCATAAGCTTGGATATCATGTCCAAATTGATGCATCCAGGAAAAATTTTGTTTTGCTGTTTTGAGGCCACACTAATTTATTGAAGTTTAACTATACAAATATGAGACAAATCTCTACATTGATCATCAAGATGCCAGATACTTTTTATGAAAATGTATAACCTTTTCTGACATCCATGACCACAACTGCACAAATACAATAGCTCCAATGAAGGAAAGAAGAGCAACTTCCAAGAAGCCTTTAGGTGACTCTTCAGACAGTGATGATGAAAATTCCCTGCTTGATGATGATGATGATGATGTCAGTCCAGAAACCCTGGCCTCAAACAAAGAACTGAAAACCAGAGCATCCTTCAGGAAGCCCAATAAAGATTCCAGTCCCCTGGCTAGAGCACTGAAAATGTCCATCAGTGAGGCTCAAATACTTTCATATATCCCCATAAAACTGTAGCTCTTAAAGGCCCTGTGAGTCCCTTCAGCTACTGAATTTGATGAAGCAGCAGAAGAACAGAACCATACAGATGAGCCCACATCATACAACATGGTTGAAACAACTAATGAAAATAATTCTGGGAAACTTGAGGAACTTGAAATGCTCAGGGCCAGACTCTACAGACTCAGGAAGAGGTTGGATGAGGCAGATTACACAGGATCCCACAATCAGGGCCATCAAACAATAATGTTAGATTCACAAACCTATTTTCTTGATATAAACAGGAATGGATTTATTTTTATGTTAGTTTTGATGTTGAAGTGGGATTGAACAAGATGAGAGCTGGGCAGCTTCTTTGGAATCAGTTTACTTGGATGCCAGCAGCAAATGGGCAAATTTGACACTGAATTGGCACAGAACTGGGAAACTGATCTGCTTGGGATTTCTCATCTTTGGTCTGTTTTGCTTCCTGTTCATGTTGTTGATTACATTCTGGAGACAATCCAAGTAAGCATTCCAAACATTATTTTTCACTTTCTTCAAACATTTCTCAAAAGATCCATCATCAACTGAATGCCATTCATGATTTGAAAAAAATCTCAATATTTTTCATATTTTCATTCAAATAAGACATCTTTGTTTTTAGTTTTCTAAAAACTTATTGAGAAACCTTTCAAAAGCTTTTTGAGTTTCCCTCATGACAACTTGGTCTGGTACCTATGATAAGAAAACTAATAGTGCCCCAAAATGCATGTACCTGTTTCATGTAATCACCATCTGGCTCATTTAAAATTTGATCTTTATAGATGGCCTTGGTTCAAAACTCATATATTCTAATTTGTTGCCCTGATGGGGACACAATTTCGCAAAAATATTCCAACTTTTTTACAAAAGGGTTAAATAATGGCAGGTATTTTCCATTGAGTGACAGTGCCAAGAAATTTTTGCACACTTCTGAATTTTGGTTTGACCATAGGTCACTGAAACACAGATTTGACTGAGAAAGTAGTCAAAGTTTGGAAAAATTTGTGAAATGGAAGACCATTATTGATTTCCCAATCCCTCAATGGGAATCCTGTGATAGATGTCGTGGGTCCTTTTGACTCAAGACAAATAAATTCGGTACAGTGAAATAATGACACAGGCAATCAGCCGTTTGTGGCCTGAGGTTGATCCTCAACTCTTTGAGAGTACATTTTCCATTATGATAAAGTGTTCAACACAGAATTCAAGCTTTTCTCAAGTGATGTTTGCATGCACACTTCAGGAACATGAATGATGATGAGGTTTTAGATGCAGGTTCAGGTCCATTCCAATGGAAATGAACCTGAAGGCCAGTTTCCTGGAGCTGGGTCCTGTGTTTCATGAGAATCCTTTTGATGAGGATTACTCATGATGTTTCATAACAGTTTTGGAATTATTCCATGAAGGTTTCCTAACTTCATGGAATATTTTGAATTATGTAACTTTTGTTCTTGTGGGTTCTAGTGAACTCCAGTTGCTTCTAAGCAATGTGGCGTGACCGTGAGCAACATCTAGTCGCTTTGTGGTGCAATCTTGTTTGCTGTGGGCAACACCTAGTCAACCCACCACAACAGACATTCAAAAAAAGCCACCCTAAAGCAGTAACTGATTTTTTTACTAAAATGTTTCTGCAGAAATGCCAAAAACATGCAGAATTCTTCTACAGTTCAACTTTTCAGCTATATGAGCTGCAAGGTATACAGTATTTCCTTTCATGTTTTTTGTTTGGCACAGAAATGTGCAAATAAATCCCAGCCGCCCAAGGGTCAAATATAAATTCCTAGTTAAAGTATTTGACAATTAAAATATATAAAGCTAAAAATCGAGGGTAACACTAGCCTTGTCAGTCCATCAAATTTATTCAACTGTCAGATAAAAACTTATTGAAACTTGATGAGCTTTTTAATCTATGTCAAGATTCATATTTTAAAATTATCCTGAAAATGTCTTAAATTTTCTAATTTTCAATCTATAGTATGTTTTTTTCTCTCAACTGAATGAGCTTGTTTTTGCAGGTTTGTGTACACACATCAGATGCATCCTGAAGAATTTTTCCAACCAGAGATGATAACAAATACAACAAATCCAGAAACAACCCTCACAGAATTCCCACTGGTGGAAGCCACTGATGAAGCGGAAGTACTTCCGGAATCTATTCATCATCCCGTTCCGGTTTTCAAACCTGGAACGCAAACAAATTCTGCTGAGGAAATCCAAAAGACGAATGATTTCATGTTTCAACTGGAACAGAAGTTTTCAAGGAGGCCACTGAAGTCAGAAAAGAATATCGTCAAAATCCGAGAAAACCTTGAAAATGAAAACTTTAATCCTTATCCTCGAGTGAAAAGCTCTTTTTACTCAATTTAATTCCTCGGGGGATTTTTTTTAAATGAATAAAAATGAACGAAAAATGACGATAAGTCTGGTACTGAAAGGGATCCTATATTTTGTATTCATTTTATAAAAATGAAACGACAGAAACCAACAAAAACAAAACGGCAAAAAAGTTGTATATTAAACGCAACCGCAATTTTGTTTTCATTTCGAAAATTCCCTATAATGAGTATACAATGAAATATCGTAGGTTACAATTTCAGGGTGGGTTGCATAAAAGTTATAAAAAACATTCAAGACTATTCAAGCAGAAATTTTTATTTTTTTTCCTGAAATTTCAGCTGCTAAAAAATGGCAATAGTGCTGAAAAGTATCACACCGTTTTCACTGCGCGACTTTCACACCAATTTCCTTCAATTTTTAACATCATTCCATTCCTTCCGTGAAATTGACATTAAATGATGAAATCCGAAAAATATCCGCAAATTTTTCAAAACCGCTGAACGTCCGAGAGGAATAAAAAAATATTTAAAAATGCGAGCAAAAATATCGTCCACTTTCACGGAATTTAATCTGCTGTCGCTGAAGCATATAAAACTTTCACTCGGCGTTTTTTCGATTCATGAATAATTTTTCCAGCCATTAATTTGAGATTTTAAAAAATTTAAAAATTAGCAGTCTTGAATTTTCACACTGAGCAGAATTTCCGCCGCTAAAAACGCGAGAGACTCACAATAATTATCTTTTGATGCGATTTGCACCTGAAGTAATGAATATTTATTACACTGCCATATTTTTGGCTTTTCTTTTGAGCATGATACAGCAAAATTCGGTTACGATGGATCTCATTATAAATAATTTGTAATTATAAAGAATTCTTCTTCATTATTGATCCCAGCAGTTTCTCCATTTCGGGGACTATGCCATAAAAATTCATTCCCAAAAAACTGACCTTCCCTTAATTTCAGATAAATTCATTCTTTTCAAAAAATGTTTCCTAACTGTCACAATATTGTTATCCAATAAGTTGTCAGAATTATACGACAAAATTTTCAGTCCCTGGGAGTTTGTTGTAATGAGCTTTTTCTGAATACCCAAATTGAAGATTTTCTTCAAAACAGAGTACAGTACTTAATCAAAGCGAAAATGCCCAAAAACTGTGCAAACTTTCTGGCGCATTGAATTTGGCAAATTCCGGCGACGTACGCAGACATTTTTGATACAGTATATAGAGCGAGTGAAGATCATTTAGGAGTCACAGAGCGTTTTGCGTGGGCCACCATGCGGCAAATTTTTGGCAGAAGAACCGGCGTTTATTAATAAAATTCCCTGTTTCTAACTCCGGAAACCTCAAGCACATGCGCTACAGATGCGTGTCTCTCTTATGCTCAACTTCAACATGTGCAGAAACGGTGTAGGAGGTCTGGGGAAGAATTAGTGAGACAATTAAATTTATTCAGAGTATACTGTATACTCTGAAAATGTTATTTTGGGATCATTATATACTTAGACAAGTGTTTGAAATAATTGAAGTATACTGGCCAAGTTGAATTTGAAGGGACTCCTAAAATGCTGACATATTAGAGTACCATATTTCCTTATAAATGCCAAAAGTAATTTACTGAAGGACACCATAAGTTGAATTTGAATAACACTCATTTGGAGGCTTTTTTATTTCCAAAAGTTGGGACTTACCTGTGAGAAAAACAAAGCTTGACTCACAAATGGGAATGAAACTCAGATTTTAAAAAACAACTCAAAATAGGAGTTAAAAGAAATCAGCTTTCAGAAGTTGAGCTAAGAGAAATTAGCTTTTCAGGAATTTGCAGAACGCAAGAAATAATTAAAACATGCCTGAGCAGCTGCTGGGCTGCAGCTGGGACATTTTTTGTCCCAGTTTAAAATGATATATTTTACAAGAAAGGACAAGTTGGTCAGTTTTTGATACAAAAATTGATACAATAACAGAGATATCCTTGGGTTTGCAACACATAATGCAAGTGTGTACATTTTGGAAGAGTTAGAAATGAGGAGAAGAATTCATGAAGGACAAAATCTAAGAAACAAAGGCTTTTATTTTCAGGAATGTCCTTGCTGAGCCTGGGAACCAAATTTGGTTTTGTTCCTCATGCCTCAGAGAAGGGAAAAATTTTGCTAATTTTTTTGAATGACTGCTGAGGATAAGGATTTAGAGAAGATCTACTTTTTGGGTGCCACTTTGTTGTGTTGTTTTGTCACCATTTTCTCCAACATTATCAAAACATCCTGATTCCAGATGTGTTGGTCAAGTCTTTCATGATGCATAATAAAAGACATCCTTCCCTTATTGGCAGGGGGTTTTGGATGTGGGAATGTTTTGTGAACCCTGTGAATAATGCTGAAAAGCAGAAAATAAAGCTTCCTGTTCAATTCAATTCAAAGGAAGACTGATGAAAACCTTGGAGACAAGGGTTTGACTGTATATAGTCAATTGTGTGAGGTATATAAAAATGGTTGACAAGACTTTCAAGTCAGACATATGGCAACAAAAATTGCATTAGACCATGTAATTTTGAGTCCAAACATAACATTGAGACTTTTATTGCATGCTGAACCAAGTGAAATGAACTACTGTATATATTCAGACACAGTCATACCGCCTGAGACATTCCTACTTGCCCTGCTACACTGCACATGCATCCTTCACCCCTGAACCTCTGCAACAGGAGCTTTTTTGAGGTGTTCACAGGACAGATGCCTGTGAGAATTCGGTCTGTGAAGCCAGTGTCTCTCATTCCCTTCACCCTTTTTCCTCTGAAAGTGAACATCAATATTATTCTACTGTGAAATAAATCCCCATTCAAATGAAATATCAAAATCTAAAAATTCTAAATAAATTGATGAACCCAATAAGTACCAAGAGAAAGTGTGGGTCACAATTTCAGTTACATTTTTGCTGAAGCCAGAAAAGTTTAAAAGTATAGGAATCAAATGCAGTCCTATGATGACAACTCTTCTAAAAGTTCATGTAACCACTGAATAAGTAGCACTTATAATGAAAAGTGTAGTGCATGATATTCCTTCATTTGTGTGCTTTATAGGTAATATATCAAGTACAGTAAAATCCCTCACACCACCACTTGATGAGCCAAATTATATTTATAGGGGGTGTGAGACTTTTTTCTTCACCAACATACATATTTCTCTGAACATGAAAAATTGATTTTGATTCATTGATTCATTTTGAAAATCCAAGCACAGCAGCACAAAAAAAAAACAAACTTGTCAAGGTAAATAATTTTATTTTGTGAAATATGTCCATCTAAATGGTTTATTGCTATCAAGTGGCCATCAGGAGATGCAGCAGAAAAAACAAAAGGGTTTGCCAAATATAAAATAATCATGGAGAATTTTCTCACTTCCAAATACATGCATTTATTTCAAAGAAAACAGTTATTTGAAAGTGGAAAAAAGTATTTCAGAGAGTGTTTCATTATTGTGGAGAATATGTGTTTATATGAGTGTTCAGACATGTGTTCAGGGCAGTGTTCTAATTTATTCACCATGGATCAGCAGTGATTTCAATTATTTATTTTCTTAAAGACCAGTAAACTATACAATCCAAATTTTTGTTGTTGAAATTTTAACAAATCCATCCCAAATTCAACAGTTGAATCAGTATTTACCTATCACATATGCTGATGTAATCCAACTCTGAACCTTTCCAGAATACAACAACCTTATTGATTCAACCACAATTTTATTGTGACCTCTTTTAGATGCACTTGTTATATCGACCTGACATATGACCTCACTTGATCACTTGTTTGCTAATTTTCTTTCTTCTTATTCTCACAGTGTGGCCTAAATATATTTGCTATGAACGCGGATGCTCCAGCATTAGCAGAGTCTTGACCTCACTTGCAAAAATTAAATGTCTTTTATTTCTCAAATAAATTTCAAATAAAATTTAAAATAAGGAGAAAAAATGCAGTGGAAAGCGACATTCTGGGTTCTGCTGGTGGCATGCACAGTCGTGTTGCTGGGCAGAGTCGCCAGCAGCATACCCGCCTGGCAACTCAACTGGAGCGTGGGCAGACGCGTCATTAGCACAAAGGCCGGCAAATTGCGCGGCTTGATTGTCAAGCCCAATTACGCCGGCGCCCCGAGGGTGGACGTCTTTCTGGGCATTCCTTACGCGGAGCCGCCACGGAGATTCATGCCACCCAAGGCTCCTGTGCCTTGGAATGGAGTCAAACTGGCCACCAAGTAAAAAAAATAAAAATTTAGTAGATTAAAAAATTAATCAAAAAAACCACGTTTTCAAAAAGCAAAAAATAACCTTAAACGTGGTGCGCATCTATTTCATTTGTATTTCACTTCTTCCCAACAATCTCCATGTGCACCACGTTTAAGGTTATTTTTTGCTTTTTGAAAACATGGTTTTTTAGATTAATTTTTTAATGTACTAAATTTTTTTGTGCTTTTTAGTTTTACTTGAAAAACGTGGTTTTTTAGATTAATTTTTTAATCTACTATAATTATTTTATTCTTTTTAAAAAATATTCTTATAATTTTTCTTTTCACAAAAGATTGCATTGTCATCAGTTTCTAAGCTATCCTGAAAGTTTCAGCTTGCTAGCTAGTCGGGAAGTGAGCNTACAAAAATTGATACAATAACAGAGATATCCTTGGGTTTGCAACACATAATGCAAGTGTGTACATTTTGGAAGAGTTAGAAATGAGGAGAAGAATTCATGAAGGACAAAATCTAAGAAACAAAGGCTTTTATTTTCAGGAATGTCCTTGCTGAGCCTGGGAACCAAATTTGGTTTTGTTCCTCATGCCTCAGAGAAGGGAAAAATTCTGCTAATTTTTTTGAATGACTGCTGAGGATAAGGATTTAGATAAGATCTACTTTTTGGGTGCCACTTTGTTGTGTTGTTTTGTCACCATTTTTTCCAACATGACCAAAACATCCTGATTCCATGTGTTGGTCAAGTCTTTCATGATGCATAATAAAAAAACATCCTTCCATTATTGGCAAGAAGTTTTGGATGTGGAAATGTTGCGTGAACCTTGTGAATGCTGAAAAGCAGAAAATAAAGCTTCCTGTTCAATTCAATTCTAAGGAAGACTGATGAAAACCTTGGAGACAAGGGTTTGACTGTATATAGTCAATTGTGTGAGGTATATAAAAATGGCTGACAAGACTTTCAAGTCAGACATATGGCAACCAAAATTGCATTTGACCATGTAATTTTGAGTCCAAACATAACAATGAGACTTTTGCATGCTGAACCAAGTGAAATGAACTACTGTATATATTCAGACACAGTCATACTGCCTGAGACATTCCTACTTGCCCTGCTACACTGCGCATGCATCCTTCACCCCTGAACCTCTGCAACAGGAGCTTTTTTGAGGTGTTCACAGGACAGATGCTTGTGAGAATTCGGTCTGTGAAGCCAGTGTCTCTCATTCCCTTCACCCTTTTTCCTCTGCAAGTGAACATCAACATTCTACTGTAAAATAAATCCCCATTCAAATGAAACATCAAAATCTAAAAATTCTAAATCAATTGATGAACCCAATAAGTACCAAGAGAAATTGTGGATCACAATTTCAGATACATTTTTGCTGAAGCCAGAAAAGTTTAAAAGTATAGGAATCAAATGCAGTCCTATGATGACAACTCTTCTAAAAGTTAATGTAACCACTGAATAAGTAGCACTTATCCTACCCAGTGCAGTGTCTCATATTCCTTCATTTGTGTGCTGTACAGGTAATATATCAAGTATACAGTAAAATCCCTCACACCACCACTTGATGAGCCAAATTATATTTATAGGGGGTGTGAGATTTTTTCTTCACCATAAATATTTCTCTGAACATGAAAAATTGATTTTTATTCATTGATTAATTTTGAAAATCCAAGCACAGCAGCACAAAAAAAACTTGTCAAGGTAAATAATTTTATTCTGTGAAAGATGTCCATCTAAATGGTTTATTGCTATTCAACTAACCATCAGGAGATACAGCAGAAAAAACAAAAGGGTTTGCCATATGTAAAATAATCATGTTCTTAAAAGAGTGAAGGTTTATGTACGTAAATAAAGTTTCTTTTGTCAATAAACTTTCACCTTTTTTCATAAAGTCTCTCACAAAGTAATAACACCTCTTATACACAAATATACTCACAAGTCTGTAGTGTTCAGGGCAGTGTTCTAATTTATTCACCATGGATCAGCAGTGATTTCAATTATTTATTTTCTTAAAGACCAGTAAACTATACAATCCAAATTTTTGTTGTTGAAATTTTAACAAATCCATCCCAAATTCAACAGTTGAATCAGTATTTACCTATCACATATGGACTACATTAGGTTGAGACTTGGAAAGGTCTTATGTTGTTGGAATAACTAAGTTGGTGTTAAAATAACACTGGAGAAAATCTACGTGAACAATATAGCTGGACTGTATACTGGAGTGAACTAGTGAAGTTTGCTAATTTTCTTTCTTCTTATTCTCACAGTGTGGCCTAAATATATTTGCTATGAACGCGGATGCTCCAGCATTAGCAGAGTCTTGACCTCACTTGCAAAAATTAAATGTCTTTTATTTCATCAAATAAATTTCAAATAAAATTTAAAAAATAAGGGAGAAAAAATGCAGTGGAAAGCGACATTCTGGGTTCTGCTGGTGGCATGCACAGTCGTGTTGCTGGGCAGAGTCGCCAGCAGCATACCCGCCTGGCAACTCAACTGGAGCGTGGGCAGACGCGTCATTAGCACAAAGGCCGGCAAATTGCGCGGCTTGATTGTCAAGCCCAATTACGCCGGCGCCCCGAGGGTGGACGTCTTTCTGGGCATTCCTTACGCGGAGCCGCCACGGAGATTCATGCCACCCAAGGCTCCTGTGCCTTGGAACGGAGTCAAACTGGCCACCAAGTAAAAAAATAAAAATTTAGTAGATTAAAAAATTAATCAAAAAGACCACGTTTTCAAAAAGCAAAAAATAAACTTAAACATGGTGCGCATCTATTTCATTTGTATTTCACTTCTTCCCAACAAAAGTGATCAAGTGAGGTCATATGTCAGGTGGATATAACAAGTGCATCTAAAAGAGGTCACAATAAAATTGTGGTTGAATCAATAAGGTTGTTGTATTCTGGAAAGGTTCAGAGTTGGATTACATCAGTTTCTAAGCTATCCTGAAAGTTTCAGCTTGCTATAGCTCGTCGGGAAGTGAGCGAAATTTGAGTTGCAAAATTTGATCCGGACAAGAAAGCGAGTGAATAAAAACGTTTTAAAATAAAACGAAAATTGTGTTTTCATTTTGAAAGAAATAGAATAGATATGTAGCCTCTCTTTGGTCTTGGGCAAGGTCAAGTGACGGAATATACAGGTGTAATAATATTACAGATTTACAAAACACTGCAACTTTGATCTTGAATGATATAACCAAGAAAACACCTCTTGTGAAATTTTGACATGATTTCAAATGTATTGTGAGTTGAAGATTTTAAAATATATATTTTTATTGGAAATTGATATCTCCTGAAGAATTATCTGTCTATTTATCAATTTTGGCAAGTTATTTTCTTGTGTGGTGAGAGAGTATATTTACTAATTATTTGAATATGTATGTTTATTTTTCAACTTATAGAAGCTGATTTTACTGCTTTGTTTCTTTAAAAAAGAAAATCAGGGGTTTTAATTGTTGCATTGGAAACTGCTGGGAAAGTTACAGAAAATCATTTTATTGCACTGATCCTGGAAAATTTGTCATACAGAGCTTTTCACTGTATTAGACTATTAGTGCATTACAGTATTTTTATAGGATATCTCAGCACAGGAAACCATTGAAAATTTTTGCTGAATTTAAAAGTTGTTCATCAAAGAAAAAGTTGTTTCATTTGAAAACTGTGTATACTGAAAAATGCATTACAATGAAAAATGTCTTATGATGGAAAATGTGTTCCAATGAAAAATCTTTGTAATGGATGAAAAACATAACAAGAGTCAAAATGGCTAAAATTCTTAAGGAAATACTACTTACACCATGAAAGGCTTTTCTGCACACAAAACAGTTGCTGAAAAGTTGATGAATTTTGCTCAGTGGTAGGAACTCCAAGAAAATGAAAAATGTTACCCTTATATAGCCTGAAAAATTCCTGCGCTCAAGAAAGTTTAAAAATTAAAATTTTAAAGAATATTTGTACAGTATTGAAGAATAACCACCATAGAAAAATCCAGAAATGAAAAGGTTTTCAAGGTTTGTCAAGGACTTTATTGAAACTATCAGGAATGTATCAAATTCTTTCTCATAATAACTTGAGTTTTGACTAACTTTTGCATTACAAAAAGGTTGCTCAACAATCAGCAATCAGCAACCAGAAACTAAATAATTTATTTACAAAGGAAACCACTGGTGCAATGAAGAAATTTTATCACACAAATTTAAATCTGTTGATTTTTTACTGTATTTGCTTTTGAAGGTTGTCACCTGTGTGCCCACAAAACTTCCCTGACATAAGCAACAAGTCAGAAGCATTGAAGCATATGCCAGAGGGAAGGTACCATTACCTCCACCGGTTGTACCCTTATTTGAGGAACCAAAGTGAAGACTGTCTCTACTTGAATGTCTATGCACCACATGTGGACATCACTGGTGAGTTTATTTGCTTGTGAGTGCATCACTTCTGTTGAATAGACTAAAACAGTCAAAACTTTTTAATTGGGTGAAAACTTGGGTTTTGACTTTCATGAGGAAAATGTTTGTCATTTTGGTTTAGAATTGGAAATATTATTCAATTTAAAATTGAAAGATTTAAAATTTGAAAAAATGACACATCAGCAATGTTTTATCTTGCAAAAGCTTTGCCAAGTCCACTTCTTGATGAATTATTTTTCAAAATTATGCCAGAAACTATTATGCATAGGTTTGTGTGTGTTTCCAAAATTCACTTTTTATCCATTCATGCTGATAAGCATGTCCTAGAGTTAATGTTTTCTTCTTGACCTGCAAAATGATGTTGCTCAAGGTTCAACTCTAAACTGTTCAACCCGTCTCAGAGTTGGCAAATAAATTATTAATATATACATTCAAAAACTGTGCATTTCAGCAACTCTCCATTTTTATCTTGAATCAATCCTGGAAAATCCAGGTTTTCCAATTTCATATTTTTAAAGATATGGGCCCAAGAAGGGGACAATTTCACATGTATTTTCCTTTTTACATTATGCTTCTCTGGCCATTAAAAAAAATAATTATGCTAAAATTCATGGAATTTTTTTCCAATAAATCAGGTATATGCTGCATGTAAATAATGATGTAAATATTTTCCATGAAAATGCTTTTTTTAATATGTTTTCATTGTGTGAAAAAAATTGTTGCTATACTTTTTTTCCTTTTTATTTTAAAATATCATAAATATGTTTATTATGAGGGATAATTTCATGAAAATTGTTTGCATGAAAAATACAATAAGGAAAAGTAAATACTTACAGGATGATATAAAAAATTCATGAACCACTGTTCAGTTGGGGGAAATCAAATGGATGTGCATGAATACATTAAACAACTGCAAGATATTATTTCATTCATATGAGCAAGGTGATATTAAGTCCAATATAAAATCATCAGTTCACTATATAGCAGTGGACTGTAGAATTATTGTGATGGTTCCAAATATTTTTAGCTCCTGCTTCCTGTCATGAAGACAGAAAAAAATATAAGGGTACCCCCCTTTGAAAGAATTTGTTGCATCATACATATATAGAGGCTTAATCCAGGGCACATGCTGCTGAAGTGTATCCGTGTGTGTGAGGCATCTTGTTTCAAAGTTGGTGTGCATGTGCGGGATTTTGACTTTGTGCCAGGTCCTCGTGTGTGACCCGGGTTTAATAGAGGCTTAATCCAGGGCACATGCTGCTGAAGTGTATCCGTGTGTGTGAGGCATCTTGTTTCAAAGTTGGTGTGCATGTGCGGGATTTTGACTTTGTCGGTCCAGGAGCACACACTGGGCCCAAAGACCCTGAACCGTGACTAAAAACCCAAGGGGTGTCCAGTCCAGGTAACGGAACTTTGGATAGTTGACGCTGTCGAAAAGTGAAGAGGGGGAAAAAAAAATCTAGTTGCTCTTCATAGCAAGAATTCCTTGCACCAAAAAAAGAAACTGCCTTTTCAAAATATTTCCAATTCCAAACAATTATCAATGTATTATTCCTACCTCAGAGAAGCAAAAAAAATATGCTTCAATTATCTGAGGTTTATACTTGGAAAATTTTATGGAATATTTCCAAATCCAACTTAATTGAGAAGGATGTAAATATTTCAAAAGATTTTAGCAATGGAATTCATGCTTGGAAAAGTTTTCATCCTCAAGTTTGGAAAAAATTGCACTCATGAGAATTTAAATATTTTCTTTTTGAAGAAAATTAAATCACTTTGACAAGCTAATCAATTGTGACAATAAAATGCACTGCATTCATCGTCCCCTTATAATAATTACAGAGTAGACTTAGTCCTTGGTACAAATAAGAGGGGTACGTAGGTACTTGAAGTTGACAAGTGAGGGAGTAACAGAACTCCAAAACCCATAGAGTACCTACACTTTAGCTTTTTTTTTTTTTTTGTCTGGGAGAAAAATAGATACCCCAGAAGTTTTAAGAAGGTAGGGAGAATATTTTCACTTCTGGCATCTGGCATTGAGAAAGAAACCCGCCCCAGCAGTTGACACTCAATAGTCCCACGCCTCCTCAGTGTTACCAAAGCTCCAATAGTCAAATATTGTATATCCTCAGTTTGAAAATGCCAGCAGCATGAACATCATTTGGATTTTTGTAAGATAAACTGAAAGAAATTGTTCTGTTTTATTTGAAAAGGCTTATAATTTTCAAAAAGCCATCATTTAATTAATTGATTTTTAAATATTTATATTAAACACTTTTTCTCATGTTATTCAATTTTCTCCATAATTTGAATTGGTTTGCTCATCCTTTCTTAGAAGATGATTACATTGCTCCTTCAAAACTTTTCAAGGCCAAAAGGCAAGGGATGTATTTTTTGCATTGGGCTGTGAGTGTATTTTATAATTGTGTGTTGCTGTTGTATGAAAAACAAAGCAGATATGCTAAAATATGTATAAGACCTACAGTTGAAAGCCTTTACAAATTCGCTTCATGCATATTTTCAGATAGCAAAATATGTTTTACTCAAATACACAGCATAAATTGCTTCCCTCCATTTATGAAAGACAACCGTTGAGACTGTTATAAATGAAGATATTACTTTTCACTCTTCCTTCTCGTGCCGTAAGGACCTCGAAGTGTTTGTATGGAGAACCGAGGAACTTCGAAATAAAAAGGAATCACTTCACTTCCTGCAGATAGATACAACTTGATATGTGAAAGAAAAACCAATACTTGTGGCAGATCCACATAAACTGCAGAAACATCCATCATTACAATCACAACAACTGCTGAACATATATGATTATCTTATCCTTGAAAATAAGGCATGTCACTCACATTGGAATGCAAGTCATTAGAACATTGTCATTGCTTTTTTTACTTCCTTTTTCTACTAATTTAAGAACTGATTAAAGCACACTTTTTTGTTTCCTCCCCAATTTAATGTGGCATATACAGATGCACCAGAGGAGCCATCAGAGTCTGATAGTGGGCACTGGAGCAAAATCAGAGATGGCAGCATTGAACAACCACCAAACTCTCCCCAGTCTCCATATTGGCAAGATCCATCATTTCCCAATGCATTGCCAAAAGAGAAACAAAGACAACAGGAATCTTCTGAGATGAGCAATAAGAACCCTGTTATTGTCTTTTTCCATGGGGAGTCTTATGACTGGAATTCAGGGAACCCTTATGATGGCACAGTCCTGTCATCATTTGGAAGAGTTGTTGTTATCACTTTCAACTTCAGACTTGGCATCTTTGGTGAGATAATCAGCAGATTCATATTCAAGTGATGTGAAATTAAAGGTGAAGATGTTATTATTTTTGGGCCAAAGGGTTCTTGAGAACTGGAGTGAATGCTGGGGCAAAAGCCAACTTTGGACTATGGGACCAAATTGCAGCCCTGGAATGGATCCAGGAAAACATCAAGAACTTTGGGGGAGACCCTGGCAATGTGACTCTACTTGGTCATGGCACAGGAGCTGCATGCATTAATCTCTTGATGACATCAACTGTTGCTCATCAGATCAAAGGTAACTCAACTTACAAAAATGCATTTAAAAGAACTCCCTGATTTTTTTCTAATTTTAAAATATGCTGATTTTCAGGGCTTTTCCAGAGAGTAGTCTTGATGAGTGGTTCAGCACTGACACCCTGGGCTCTGGTCCCAGACCCCATCAGTGTGACAATGCAAATTGCCAATCAAGTGAGTTGCCCTGTGGAAGAACAAAGGAAGGAAGAGTTAGCAGATTGTTTGAGAACAAGGTCTGTTGAAGAACTCTTGGCAGCAGCTTCAAGGGTCATGCTTCCATCTTTTACAACAGCTTTTGGGCCTGTTGTGGATGGAGTACTTATTCAAGCTCCACCCAGGAGAAGCATTCAAAATTACCTTGACATGCTCTCAAGGTTTGACCAATCATGCAAATTTCACTATACAGTACATGCTTTCAGCATAGTACATTATAGATGCTTTTATTTTTGAACCAGGTATGATGTCATGCAAGGTGTTGTTTCTGCAGAAAGCTACTTCATGTTTGATGACACTGACATCAGGTATAATAAGGATGAACTCAGATGTCTTTCAATTTACCATATTAACTCAAGTACCATATGTGGGGAACTCATTCTGTGAGTTGTCCCCAAAAGTAAGTTTTTACAACTATTTTAAAATAGAGGTTGATTCTGTACGTGGGGTAAAAATCACTGAGACTTTTACGTTATAAACTCTTCATTCTCGTGTTTCATTTGAATATATATACATGAATTGATCCTGAAATCAAGTACAGTTGCCCCACACACAACAGACTACCTCTGGAGGCATTTTCCCTCCTGCACAACAGACTATATCTGCATAGCAGACTTCTGTTGGTTTAGAATTAATAGTGAAGCGTAAAAATTTCAATTTCTAATAATGGCATATTTACAGCAGACTTTTCACACAACAGACTAATATGTTGCACAAATGAAGTCCGTAGAGCGGGGGAAATGGAATATTCAATAATTTCCATTGAGATTCTGCTTTTCTGTTGAAATTGATCTAAAATTAAACATTAAAATCAAATATAATCTGCTCTTAGCTTCTACAACTTTTTTGAAATGTAACCCTACTTATGAAATGCAACCCTTTTTCCTCTCAAATAAGTGGTGCATGAGCTACTTGAGTAAATATGCCATTGTCATAAAGTGATAAAAAGGAAATTATGGTTACCATGGAATTGAGACTATTCATTTTTTTAAAGGTATGGGATGGAAGAGAGAAGAAGAGATAAAATGGTTGACTCCTTCATAAAGAGCAATTATGTTATGAAGTCAGAAGAAATCCTGGCAGGTGAAGAAATTTAAACTTTGATGGTTGGTTATATCAAAAAACATTCAAAATCCATTTCCTTTAGCTGTTATGGTTGATTATACAAACTGGAAGAAGATGGATGTTGACAGGGACTCAACCAGAGACACAGCAATGGATATTTTCACAGACTCCACTTATGTAGCAGGTCAAGTTGAAATGGCAAATTTCCATGCTGCAGAGAATCCAAAAAGTTACTTTTATGTTTTTGCACATCAATCCAAATTTGGAGACTATTCAACTGTGAGTATTTCCAGCAGTAATACTTGATTTATTATAAAGCCTAACAAATTTGTGTTTATGCAGAAATTTGGTTGTATACATGGGGAGGAACTACCTTATCTATTTGGAGTTCCACTGGAAGGACCAGTTGGAGCCAATCACTTCCAGAGCAACTTCACTGTACCAGAAAGCTTTTTATCTCAAATGTTCATGGCTTTTGTAACCAACTTTGCCAGGACTGGGTGAGACATAATTTTTAACCATTCCACAAGAATTCATTTCATGTGAGATCTTTGTTATTTCAGAGACCCAAATATTCCACCAAGATCTTTGATTGATCCTCAAGCTTCAAGAAGACTTGGAGGGAAACCTAAAACAAGGTCCAGGTTGAGGAGTGACAGAGTCATCTGGCCAAGATATTCTCTTCATTCACAACGTTATATGTCATTGGGTAAGATTTTCATTCACTCAACATTATCAGAAATTTGCTATGTGGAATCTTGCAACTACAGTCAACCCCTGTCCAACGGACTTGATTTGTGCAAGGGACAAGTCAGTTAGACAAAAAGTCCTTTACACAAATTCAAAATGTATTTTTTAATTTTTAAACAATTTTCAACACTAATTTTAAACCAAAAGAAGTCTGTTTGGTGGATTATGTCTGTTGGCCGGGAGGAAAAACTGCTTGCAGAGCTGCTGGTCTGTTTGGCAAAAATCCCTTACATGAGAGGTCTGTTAGGCGGGGGGCCACTGTATATGGACCTAGAATATTAATAATAATAGGCTTAATCAAGAATAATAACATCAAGAATCAAGTTACATTGCATCCATATGTACTGTTTCAGCCTTGAAGCATGAGTAATTCATTTAAAAAAAATTTCCTCAGAATTCTACCATGATGAGGTCTTAGACCAGCAGTGTTTCCAACTATGATTTGCAGACCAGCATTGGTCTAGACCAGTTTTCTTCAGCCTAATAAATTCATTGAAAGTTACAATGAAGTCTGTTATCTTCGAATGACATTCTGGAAAGATAACAGCAATAATTTAAATTATCTGATGAAACATAAAAGTTGGCTTTTCTCCCAAAAAAGCGTCAGACTAATTTTCACCTGCTGAAATAAATCATCCTAATTTTTCATCCTGAGGAACCTTTTTTCAAGCCCAGCTTTCTAATTTTTTAAAGTCATTTGTTGAGCCGCTTCATTGGTTCTGCTGAACTTAATTTTTGCATAAATAGCAGACACTTTTCAGATTTAAGTTGTACAAACAAAACTTTTTTGAGCCTGCAAACATTTTATGAAGCTGTTTAGGTCTAAAAGGAATTATTTTTCTTGAAATTTGCCAGTACCCAGTATAAAAAAAATTTGGAAATTTTCTGGTATGAGTTCCCAACAAAGGTTGGGGTCACTGGTCTTATTTTCAATCCCAATTCCTGGAATTGAGTATGAAGGATTATATTGAATATATATACTTTTTATATGCATAATTGTATTATGGTGCCATATGATCATGTGTTTTAATTGCTCTGACACACTTTTTCTCTTACTCAGGTTACTTATACTTACGGTTGTTGTACGTGATGTTCAGTTTACTCTACCGTGAGACCAACTTCGACTAAGGGGTCAACGAGTCTCGTCCTGTTGCAGTTGTGTTTCTGGGGAGAAGTAGTAGTCTCCGACACCATTTATACCCACCCAGGGCCAGATTCCCTCCTCCTCTGCCCCCTCAACTGCCACCCCCTATTTTGAGACATGACCATGAAGTGACACCTGGAGAGGATGAAAGGAACCTTCAGTCCAGGTTTGGGTCCCAGAGGGGCCACAACAGAGGTGGCAGGAATGAAACAGTCACTGCCTGGGTTGGGGGAGGCACTGTCACAGCTTGGAGTTTAGTTGTTGGGGCAGGACTTTGCATATTGGTGCTGAATGCATGCATCTTCTTTGGGATTTACCACCAGAGGGACAAGATCAAAACCAGGGCTAGGATGCTGCAGAAGCAATGTGTTCTCAGGGCAGTCAATGCAGGTATGCTTCTGTATATTAGTCCTTCCAACCATATTTAAAAAAAAGCAACAGATGATGGAATCCCATTGCAAAGATGAAGTTACACATATTCTTATGCATGTACACTTATAATTCCCTAAAAGTCAATACAATGCAGGGGTACATAATACCTCAAATAACTTTTGCACTATGAATACATTCTATAAAAATGACTATGAACCAAATTTATGCAATGAACAAATTGTCAAATAACAAACATCAAGTTTGAACAACTCATGTTGGTGGTACAAGGTACCAATGTGAATCATCAAAAGGGATGTACATCATTGTTGCAGATTACTGAACTCAAAATTTTCCTTAGTAAACCTATTGATTGTTAAAAATATGCTAGAATTGTATTGTGTATACAGTATATGCTTGAATGGAGGCCCACAGCATACCAGTAGTGTCTGAAGAATGCACTCATGTATCCCTGTGCATATAAATTGAGGACCAAGTATATTGATACTGGCCATCATTTTACAAGCATATGGTAAATGCTCTGATAAATGCCAGGTCTCAAATAGATGCCAGTCTCTATAATAAACTCTGGGTCTCAAAGTGAGTTCAAGGGGATATAGCAGCTGGCCTCTAATATTGGCTGGGCCAAAGAAAGGGAGGGGGTAAAGGGACAATTTGGAGAGCTTTGTTATTTGGTTGATCCTATTAATAATCCTTTCCATAACCTATAGTCTTTAACACTCAACAATGAACCACTATCCCTTAAGCCTTGTCTCATGCATTCCTGTCTCATTTAAAAAAATCAGGGGGAAATCCAAGATCCCCCCCCCCCTGTTTTCTCCTTCTGTTCCCCATTTTTCTTTTCATATATTTCCATAATTGCAAATTATTGCCAGTCTCTGATATATTCCAGAAAAGGAGTAATTTAAAATTGTGAAAATATGCCAGAGCATTTATTGGAGCAACCTGTATTTACAGCACTTATTGAGAGTAAGTTTGTTATCAAGTAGTAGAGCATCCGCAGTGCGGACGAAAAAACAAAAAACAAAAATGAAAAAATGATTGCAGAAGTGGGATTCAAACCCACGCCTGCAGAACCAGACTGTGACCTGAACGCAGCGCCTTAGACCACTCAACCATCCTGACAACTTAATGTACTGAATGCATTTTTTTTTTCATGTAAGAAACAAACAGTAAACAAACAGGCCACAGACACACATTACACAACGTCCTTATTATCCTCCCCCCCAGACCCCTGTAGGATCCTACTGGTCATTCCTCCCACTGCGGACATTAAAATGTGTTGAACTTGACTGATATGGGATCTTTCTGCTTGTGCATTTGGCTTGAACATGGGATAGCATCTTGTTGAGGGTCATACACAATAGAACAATATTTATTTTTAGACTCAGCTGACCTCAATTTTAGATATAGGGCATTTATTAGAGCATGCATGTTACATTATTATACCTTAATTATTATTGAGTTCCAATTTGCAGGACAAGATGTAGAATCATCAGATGCCAGGGAGCTGGAAATGCTGTGTGAGAAGTCCCAAAAGGAGCTGCGCAAAGAAGCCAAACAAAGAGAGAAGCACAAGTCTCAACCCAATCTCTCTCAAACCAAAGCAACCATCCATCAGGCAGATGAGAAACTGACCAAATCCACTCCTGCGAGACTTGGCCAACCCACACCAACATCCAGCCAGCATAACATAACAAAGTATAACATGACACTAACTTCCTTATATGAGGTTGAAGTACTATATATGATCAATTTCACTTTGTGTATAGTTCAGCTGAAATCCTGATACAACCATCAGCCAAACAGTCCAGACATTATGCAACAGTGGATGGAAGGCGTTCCTCCAGGAGAACTCAGTCTGAAAGAGCCAACAACCATGGTGTTGGTGATGGTGAAGACCATGAAATGGTTCAAGAAGGAAGCTCATTGGCAGCCAGCAGATATGCCACATCCCCAAGGGTCCAGAAAAGAAGGAAGTCACAACAATATGACTATGAGAATGTTAATAAGGAATACTATGACTGGATCAAGAAGCCTGACCCTGAAGACCCTGCTGACATATATGTTTCAAAGAGCACAATGACATTACAGGTGTGTCTTTATACTAACTTAAACTACAGTGAGATGTGCAATGCAGACATAATTGGTTCTTGGACTGAAATATAAACTTATTTTATTGGCTCTCCTGTTCATCAAAAATTAGGAATAAATCCCCAAGAATCAAATGAGATATGTTTCTCAACTTTAAAATAAAGAATGCAGTGGGACTCTGAGATGCAGACATAATTGGTGCATGGACATTGTCCCTAAGTCATTAAATCCACATGTTGGACCTTTTTTCTGCTTGGACTTCAATGGGAATATTATTAATTGGTTGTATTGGGTATGAAAATGTAATAAGTCCCTCAAAACATTGAATAAAGTCATTTGTTCTCAACTGCAAGAAAAATAAGATAAATGTACAGAGGAAAACCACAAGAATGTGATCTTCTGGGATCAGAAGGGAGCTTAAACATCAAATGACAAAAACAAGTCTTGCTCTGCTGAGAACACACCATGGGATGAAACTAAAAAACCCCAAAATTAGCCTGTTTTTTTATAATGAATTATGGTAATTTTATAATGAAATTTATTTCCACCAAATTTAAATATAAATACAATTACTCAACTTATTCAATGAATATGTATACAGTATTTTATTTAAGTTTTCCATATACAGGTGGTACCTTGCAATTCAACCCTAATCCATTGCTGGACTATTGAATTGAAAAGCAGTTGAATTGCAAGGCATTTCATAAGATTTAGATATGTCAACACAAAAATGAAAAAATTTGCCAAAGCAGGTCAAAGTCTTGGGCAGATATCAAATTGCAAGTCAACCTCCCTGCAAATTTAACCATGGGGTTGCCGGATGGTCAAATTGCCGGAGATTGAATTGCAAGGTACCACCTATATTGTAGAAAAGTGTCTGTATCTTTGGTCACTGTCAAAATGCTGGGGGCAGATTTATTGCCAATCCTAAAGGTATTTAACTGAATCATTCATACTTCAGGGTGCCCATATTTTGGGGCCTCACTCTATAACTGTTCAGAATGAAGAAAACCACACAGACTCTGATCTTCTGGCTTCAAAAGAGCTCCAAAAATTGAACAAAAAGTACAATGTTTGCTATCCTTTGCACATGTGATCAGGGGTGCTCCAAAAAAGAAGCACAAAATTTAACCTGTTTTGGATAATAAAGTTGATTAAATATGTACTGAAATTCCTTTCTAAAATGTGTTAATATAAATAGTTGAAATTTTTCAAGAGATATTCAAAATTTGAAAAGGTGAAAAATGTTCAATTATCTAGAAATTTTGGAGAAGTGTCCATATATATTTTGAGATATTGCCCAGATGTTGGGTCAAATTTTCAAAAGTTTTGCACAAGTCCCCAAGGCAAATTCTCCATATGCTGGGGGGTGTCTGTATTTTGGGTTCTAACTGAATTTTGAAGACATTCTGAAATGCTTTCTGTGTGACCATTCTAATTTATATAGATGGCAGCTGCAAGCCCCACCATGCCAAACCCAGCATCAGGGGCCTCATCTGGAAAGCGTACAAGGCATCCCAGAGAGAAACCAAAACACTCTCCTTACTCTCTGCAAATGGACCCACACCAGGATCACCAGACACCCATCACAACTCCTTTGTATCAATATCAAAGTGCAGACAACAGTAGCAGCAGCAGCAGGCGCCATCCAGGAGTTGGAGCACCTGCTGCCAAAAGGTCTTCAAGTGGGTCCAGGGGATCTCTCAGGCACCAGCTAAGGCGCCAAAGGGACATTGAAGACCACAGGGAAGAGTTCATGGAGGAAGAACCTCTGCCTCCTCCACCACCTTCACCTCCAGCAGCAGCAGCTGTTGTTGTTGAGGATGTCAATGTAACATCAAGGGATGAGTCTGAAGGAAGGGATTCCAGGTTGGGACTGAATCCTTTTGAAGGTGGAGATGCCATGGACACCATCAAGAAACTCAATTATCCAAAAGTGAGTAGACTTCATTTGACCTGATACATAATTTGACCTGATACCTCATTTGACCTGATACCTTGTTTGACCTGATACCTCATTTGATCTGATACCTCATTTGACATGCTGATAACTCATTTGACCTGCTGATAACTTATTTGACCTGATACCTCATTTGACCTGATACCTCATTTGACCTGATACCTCATTTGACCTGCTGATAACTCATTTGACCTGATACCTCATTTGACCTGATACCTCATTTGACCTGATACCTCATTTGACCTGATACCTCATTTGACCTGATACCTCATTTAACCTGGTGCCTCATTTGACCTGATACCTCATTTGACCTGATGCCTCATATGACCTGATACCTCATTTGACCTTCTGATACCTCATTTGACCTGATACCTCATTTGACCTGATACCTCATTTGATCTGATGCCTCATTTGACCTGATACCTCATTTGACCTGCTGATAACTAATTTGACCTGATACAGAATTTGGCCTCATACCTCATTTGACCTGATATCTCAATTAATCAATCATTTGACCTGATACAGAATTTGGCCTCATACCTCATTTGACCTGATATCTCAATTAATCAATCATTTGACCTGATATTTCAATTAATCAACCATTTGACCTGATATCTCAATCAACCAACCATTTGACCCTATATCTTAATTAACGAACCATTTGACATGATATCTCAATAAACCAAATATTGACCTAATATCTGACCTAACCTAAAATGACTACCTTTCCTAACATCCAACCTAAAGTAGCATATGACCTGAATTTCAATAACATCTGACTTCACAATCAAGACCTGACCTACTAAAGAAAATAATGTCCAGTACCAACTAAAAAAAAGTTTCTACAAACCATCCAACATCACCCAACACCAAAAAAAGCTAATAATTAACTCCAAGCAAAGAATCAATAAAACAATCTCAAACTTATAAAAAATGTTGACAATTAGATACTAACAATGATACATACCTATGATGGCACATATGCAAGTATACTCCCTGGCAATAAACATTCTGGGTTTTGTGAATGTGTTGTTGATGGATATTTTCCACATGACACTCAATATCAGGGAACCTGTTGCTAAAAATCTATGCCATTGAATAGGAGTGTGATGGTGATGACTTAATTTTGATGTATAATTTAAATTTCATTGCACCATTCAAGGTCTTGCCAGACACCACACCAGGGAGTCAGAGGCACTCACCAAGTGGTTCAGAGCAAGAAGAAAGCCTGAAGAACAAGCATCCACCAACTTTCAAGCCTCCTCCACCACCAAGACAATTCTCTGATTTGCCTGGCCCACCTCAACAACCCAGCATCCTCAAGAGACCCAGACCTGAGCATTTAGAATCCCTGGGTACAGATTCCTCAGTGGATAGTCAAAACTCTGTAATCTTTGCTGGATCAAAAACTTACCCGCATCCTGGAGGAACCGATTTCAAGGGGTTCAGTCAGTCCTCAAGTGAAGAACAAGCAGAGTGAAGAAAAAAGAAAAATTATTTCTCTTGCAAATGCTTCTCAGACAATGAGCAAAAAGTACCCCAAGAGAAAAAAAACCCTGGGTCATGGAAAAAGGTGCTGTGATGTTCTATATAAAAAAAATTTGATTTGTTTATTCAGTTCAAGAATTTCAAGTTTCTGGAACTGACTCAGTCCTCTCATACAAGAAGGTATCCTGTAATAATTAGATCTTTCAAAGAATTGTGAAAAAGCCTTAGGCAGAAGTGTGTATCACAATTGTTGAAGCTGTAAATAAAAACAAGTGTTTCTCAAATTGTGCATGTAATTTATTTCCCATTTCAGCAGGTTTCATCAATGCATTATGATGATCACAGAAAGTTTCTCTGTGTAATGTGACAATGCAACCTGCTCTGCTGAAGAACCAACCTGGTTAATCCCTGCAAAATTCAATGTCTCCCATCTAAATTATTTGCATGGTCAAAACTTTCATTGTGCATCACATTCAAAATGGGAGCCTTCTGGGAGAAAAGCATATTTAGCTTTTTGCTAGTAATTCTTGTTGCTCACTTGGCAATTGCCCAGAAGGGGAATTCCTGCAACACTTGTGAGTACCCCTAAAAATACTCATATCCAGCAATGCATGTTATACTGACTTGTTTTCTGAACTTTTCAAAACATCTTCACAGTATTCTTTGTGTTTAAAAACCTTTTAAGATTGTATGCCCAACTGAATCCATCAATAATAAGCTTTCTAGTGCATTACTGTAGTGACCTTGAATCCCAATTTTTTTTCCTTTCAAGTGGGAAGAAAGATCAAGTGTTTTGAATGTGGAACCCCAGGAAGTCAGCCATGTCCCAGTGGGAAAGGCTGGAAGCGTGGAGAAATTGTGGAATGTGATGCTAGGGCAATTTGCAGCAGCATGTATGACCTGAAAAAAGGCAAGTTTAACTCACTCAACACTTTATTTAAAAAAAACCTTTTCTGGCATTTTCAGAAACTCATTGCATAGCTTAAAGTGTAAAAAATTAGTGAAAATTGATGAATTATCAACTGGAACCCTATAAATCCTCCAACAGCAAGTGTAAAAGGCCAATGGATCAGTGCAGAAATAATTTCCTTTTGCAACTGACGGTGACATTTACCCAATATAAACAGATGTATGCCCAGGATAAACAAACTAAAGACATTTATCATTTTGAAGACACAATTCTCATCAGAAAAGTATGAGACAACTCTTTTCTAGAAACCCAATACCACTGATTTGTATGTTATAATATGCTCCTTCACTGGAAATGTCTTTCAAAGGCTTCCAATTGCAAAAAAAAAAAAAGAGTCTAGTGGTGATGATTTTGTTTTTTTATATTCAGCCAAAATTATTCAAAGAACCTGCAGCTTCTGCAATGACAAACTGGGCTGTGAAGTTTTCCATCCAGGGTACCTGACTTGTCACTGCTCAAGTCATGACTTATGCAATGGATACCAACCAAATTCATCTCCAGTTCCTCTGCCAGGAAAACTCTTAATACTCATTACCTCATCTATTATTCTTTCACTTCAGTAGTTGTCCATGTTTATCTCCTGGTTTGCAGCATGTTTATTTTGATGTTCACTTAATCACTCTCTTCATGAGTCAATTTATCTGGTTTGGGGGAAAATTCTTTGCAATTTGGCCCTGATGAAAATTACATATTGACATGAATTCTTCTTGTCATAATTGAAGGCATGCCTATTTTAAAGTACTTTCCTGTTATCTCAGTACCCATTTTTCTTTGTCTCGTGAATTCAGCATTTGTTAGGTTAGGTTAGGTCAGGATATGTTAATTGAAAGATATTTGTAACTTACATAACCTGACCTAACGTAACTTCACCTAACCGCCTCCCAAAATCAGTTTCTGCTTTCTTTGGGTTTCTGCTGAAACTGATTTTGGGAGGCAGTTAGGTAAAGTTAGGTTAGGTCAGATTATTTTAGTTACAAATATCTTTCAATTAACATANCTGAATTTTATTTTTCCCCATTCTGCTGAAACTGATTTTGGGAGGCAGTTAGGTAAAGTTAGGTTAGGTCAGATTATTTTAGTTACAAATATCTTTCAATTAACATAACCTGACCTCCTAACCACCTCCCAAAATCAGTTTCAGCAGAATGTAGAAAAACAAAATTCACAGTTTCTGGTAGGTGCACGGAAAGTAGGTACTGAGATAACAGGAAAGTACCTATTTTAGTTTATAAAACCCTGGCTTCTTGCATAATGTATAAACAGTCAACCCTCACACAACATATTTCACTTGTGGAGCATACTAGTCTGTTGTAAAAATTCAATTATTAAAAACTTGAAATTTTTACCTTTTACCATTAATTTTAAGCAAACAGAAGTATGGTAGGCAGATTTAGTTCATTGCACAGGAGGGAAAATGGCCCCCAGAGGCAGTCTGTTGTGCAGGAGGTCTGTTGTGTGTGGGTCAACTACTAGTCAGTTTTATGACAAGGTCTTTGATCTAAAATATTGTTCTGCTTGAGTAAAAAGCATTTAATCCATTTTGGACATTAACAAGCAAGCATTTGACTGAAATTCAAAAGATTTGTATTTCTGCAAGTTATACCATTGTGAAATTGATCAGTGATAAATGCAAGCAATCCTAACAATTTTGAAGAAAGTTTTGGATGGAAGAATATAACTCTCCAATTTTGTTTTCTGGTATTCACTTTTGGCCTTACCTCAAGACAAATTCAACAGTTGAAACTCATATTGTGCTGAAAATATTTCACGTGGAAATTGCTCTGTGTAGTGACAAAAAATCTGTGCTCTGAGTCACTTTTCTTTCAGTAGCATCTTTTCATGAAACATATCATTCCTGGGGATGATGTGGCTCTTTAACAGATGTAGAATGTCTGGCTGGACTTGGGCACTTTTTTAGATTTACAGTCCCAGCTGGAAGGGCTTTTGAGGACTTTGTTTAATTGCCTGTGTAAGTTTACTGAATAAATTCCTGTGAAGCCTTTACTCTCAGGTTGAATAAACTACGTGCTCTGGTTAACAGCTGAGAGGGAACTGAGTTGCGCAACCCTCAGTTCCCGCCACATAATCCACTCTCTTCTACATCATCCCTATAAAGAGACCCATGAAAACAGGAGAGAGAATGATCAGGAGGGACACCAATAAAAAAAACACTGGCACTGTTTTAATAAGTGACTGACCAATGTCAAACTTATTTCTAGAAGTACTTTGAAGCCTTATTGAAAAAATCTTAGGGAAAATCATATGAGAAATCACCTTTTCTTTACTACAGCCAAACCTCAATAAGTGGGATTTTGAATGACCAGTAAAAAATTTTGACATAGGGAAGTTTTGACATGTTTTTCAGTTACAGATGTTTGAGCTCTGGAACCAAGCATTTTTGTTGTGGGAAACACAGAAGAATTGCACTAAATTGTAAATGGTGATGTTATGGGCATTAAATTTCTTATAAAAGTAGTTGAAAGGATGCTGAACTTTGAGGCAGGGGTTCATTGGCCAAATTGAGTCTGTCACTTCCTTTCAAAAAGCATCAAATACTCTTTTTTGTTGCTTTATTTCTTCCTGAGTCAAGAAAATAATAGCTAAGTGGTGTCAGAAAATCTTACTTATGGAGGTTTTAGCAGAAAAGCCTTCAAGTTAAGGAGGGTTTTAATGCATTGTGTCAAAGGGAATTCAGGCAGGGACTTGAAAGAAATTGACTTAAAGAGTTCTTCCACTTACAGTGGTTTGACTTATCCAGGTTCATGTGTATTATTACTCTGTCATACAGTGATTAATGAAACAAAGCCTGTTTTCATGAAGTTTCTACAAGTAACTTTGAAAAAATAATTGTTTATGCGATTTAGAATAGTGAGTCCTCCACATAGCAAAAACAAAATGTTCTGGATTTGTTTCTGTCATGTGGTTTCTTTGAGTTATAATTTAACCATATTCAATCTGTTCCCAGCTCTCCTTACAAACCTTAAAATGCAACATTTTTTAAAAGAATCATATTGTAAATTTATAAATGATCAGCATAATAGAATTGAAGAATTTCTTTCAATTTTCTACTCATAACTATCTGGCATTTTTAAATTTAAAAGTCAAGAAGATGAGGAAAACCTGTATTTGCTCATGTGCCTTGAATATCTCACTAATTTCAAAGTGCTAGCTCTACATTTCCATTTTCTGCTGAACAATTGTGTTTCTGTAGTTGAAACTCTTTCTCTCCCTAAAAAAATTTTAAATGATTTTTTGCACTGATGTTTTGTAAAGTGATGGCCCACTGTGTTTAAAATCGCAGAATTCCAGGCGTCACACGCACACTCCATAATCATCATGTCAAGGTCAGTCACCGTTGAAACATTACGTGGGTCGCGTTCTGGAACAGCACCAACGAAACCTGCTCCCGGACCGGGGTTTTCCCCACCCCGAACAATAAAGCTCTCAATTACCCAACATTTTTTACACAGAAAAGCGTTTGTTCTTATCGGTTCCGGTTTCCCGTCTCTTCCCGGAAAAATACTCCAGAAGAACATCCTGGTGCAAGCAATAAAAAAAAAAATTCCTTCGGCCTCTGGCAACCCTGGCTGTACGCACTGTATATGACAGCATTGGGGTAAAGCTTCACTCACACCCCCTCCCATTCCCAGCACCAGGTATTTTGCAATCTTTTTTTCTTCCCGCCTTCAGCAGATCCGGGTTTGCTGAAAAGAAAAAAAAATATTCGTGAATCGCGATTGAATTGAAATAAAAAAAAACTGTTTTCCCAAGATTCAGCTCGCATATAAAAGCTTGACCAGCCTCTTTCTTGGATCAGTTCACTTTCAACTGTTGTCAACTTCAAAACAGTTTTTTTTTGTGTTATTGCTGGTGGTGTTGAAGTGGATAATCAACTATGATGCAGTGAGTTTGAAACAAAGTATTACTCCTACTATGAATTTATTTTTTTAGCTTATGATGTCCAAGGAAAGAATAACGAAAAGTGGTTGAATGTGAGGGATTTTTGTCAAAATGATAGTACTTAGAAATTATATTTTTTGTGTCAAACTTTCTTGGTCATAATATATAAAAATTCCAAGCTGATGAGGAATCCATTCTTTTAGGGTTAGAAAAATGCTTCCAAATGTATTTTTCAGCTCACTCTGAAATATTTTTTTAGTCCAAATTAATATTTTGTGCAATGTCAGCATCTTGAATAGAAATAGTGAAAACATTGAAAGTTTACAAGTGGGACATGACTATCAGATGTTGAATCATTTCATTACAATAAAGTTCCAATTCCTTGAAGGATTTTGTTACTGTGAAAACTAAAAAATCCACTTGAAAATTTGGCAGCTCAATTATTGGACTTTCTTACATTATTGCAACATTGCTTTTTAAGTTTGGGTGGTTTCTGAAATAAATGAAAACCTGCATGATACAATTTTAATAGTGTTGAAATAAATTCTGAGTGAAGTAAAATATTTTTACAAAAAGGGGATTTTGAAAAAAAAATTTGAAAAAAGGTGTGTCAATTTGATAATCAAATTACATTGTGTCTATGCTGTAAACATAATTTTCACATAAGTTATTAAAAATGAAGACACCCTTGTTGATTTGGCAGGATGCTGCTTTATTCATTAAATGTATGCTTATATTGTATATACAGTACATCCATTTGACAAGTTTTCAACTTTGACCATACAGGAATGCATGACTGGCAGAACATATGATTCCAACCTAAGAATAACGTTTGAACTGTGATTTAATATGAAGGATTGTATGAAAGTTTCTCCCCAATGTAATTTAGCAATTAAAAAATATACGTGCTGTATTTTTCAATTTCAATCTGTTGGTGTTTTTATCAGTGAAAAAAGTTCATGCACCAGTTTTGCAAGTCAATTTTTCTTTTATCCAGAACAAAACTTGCCAGATGGGCAGCACTGGGAAGTCTGCTGTCAGTGGCAGCATTTCTGCTCACTGACTCAACAACTGCCCAGTCAATAAAATTTGGGGATGAAGGGAACAAGTCCTCATCTGAAGAAACTTCAAGTAGACAAGGAAAGGCTATTTTGTTTGGAGACTCCAATGGAAATCCACCATCAGTGACTGATGCCACTGAGGAAATTGATGCCAGGATCAATGTTGGTGCTCCCATTTCAAACCAGAATAATTTTCAGGTACAGTATCATGATGCATTTGAATGAAATCTTGTTTTTTACAATTGCAAGTTTTAGAAATATGGTCAACCCTAGCACAACTGTCTTAATTTGTGTGACAGACTAGTCTGTTGTGCAAAAAGTATGTTATGCAAATTCAATTATTTAAAAAATAAAATTTTTACTTTCTACCAATAATTTTAAACCAACAGAAGTCTGTTATGCAGATTCAGTCCATTGTGCAGGAAGAAAACTTGCCTACAGAGGTGGTCTGCTGTGCAAAATCTGTTGTATGCTGGTAGGTACCTTGAGCGTGGTCAATTGTAATTTTTAACCTTTTTACATCTCAGTTTAATCATATTGAGGAATGCTGAAAGAATAAGGAATATGAAATTTCTTCAAGTTTTTTTTAGATAAATGAAACATTTTTTTGTTGAAAATTGCATCATCAAAGGTCACATGTGAGTTTCATTCTGTCCTTCTTGGAATTTTCTTCAGATAATTAATTTATTTCTCTTGAATTCTTTCTCAACCACTTCCAGCAGCAGCAGCAGCAGTTCCCAGCAGAATATTACAACAACTACTACCAGCCACCACCTCAGCAGCAACAGGCATTAGCAGGTCAAAGAAGGCCTCAGTTACAACAACAACAACAACAAAGGCCTTATTACCAGCAACCAGCAAAGCAAGGCATTGACAGGACTGAGTTGTACTACCCAAACAATGGTCTCTTGGGTGGGGACAGTGAACAGACTGAGGGTGAAACTGGTGAGTTAAACAACAACAAAGGCCTTATTACCAGCAACCAGCAAAGCAAGGCATTGACAGGACTGAGTTGTACTACCCAAACAATGGTCTCTTGGGTGGGGACAGTGAACAGACTGAGGGTGAAACTGGTGAGTTTAAAGTTCTATTATACATGAGGAAACACCTTGTCAACAGTAACCAAACAAAATTACAGTATCTGTGGCATCATCTAATAGGAACAAAATTAGATGAAGGTACTCTTGATAGTCCTGTAGTATGAATTATCAAAAAATTAGTTTTTCAATTATTTTCAAACCAATTAACATTGCTTTATTATTTTTCCATGATTCAAAAGTTTGGAATCCTTGAGATAAAATGTACTTTCAGTGAAAGCCAGGCACTGCAAATTGTAAAATGCCATCACAATGAACTTGTGCACGGCTTTTGAAATATTGAAGGCATTTTACCATCTAATTTTTACATTCAGAACATCCAAGTTTGAATTGTGCATGATCAGGGAACAACATGTACATGTTATTCATCTCATCAGAGATGTTTACTGTATCCAGAAAATTTGAAGCAACAGAATCTGGGCTGCATTCATAGTGCAGTGTGTCATGGGTCCATTGGATCCCAGACAAGGGACAATTGTTTGGAATTGAATAGTGCAGCCGTCAGAATGCAAGTTTTGAATAAGAACTCAAACTCTTTTCAGAGGAGTTCATTCTTTGTTTGAGACTCAAGTGTCTCAGACACCAGGATTCTTCAATGTTAATATACTGGAGTGTATATGCATCCAATTTCTTCTGGGACTTTCCAGAAATTTGATCACAGTAAAATCAAATTTTCCAATTATATTTCTCATGAGAGAATTCTACTGTACTTCCAAAATACTTTCTATCCATAAAAGACAGGAATTTTGCATACAGAATTATGTAAGCAAACAGAAGGACACTACAGAAAGAGATTTTGCTGAGTGAAATTCAGTGACTGGATGGCAGACTTATTTGCTTCCAATCCCAGATTCATCTCCAATTTCCTGGGCAAATAATCTTCTTGAGAAAGCTTTAAAAAAAATCTGGATAAATTCAAATGATGGGAGAAATATATAAAAATGAAATCAGAGTGCACAAAGGATGGGAAGTATATTGTTCCTCCAGTCTCACCCACTTGCTTGAATATATAAAGGAGGGTTATGAAATGATGAACAAGAAGGAAAGCTACTCAGAATCAGCAGGTGGATGAAAGTGAGCAAGAGCACTGACCCCTAAGGGAGAAAAACAATGACTGCTATACATATATACAGAGTGAGGCAACAATTGCCTCCCCTCACAGCTGTAAAAGGCATTGAATTCACTTCCTATATACAGTCCACCCACACAATATTCAGGCGGTGCCGGAAACTGTTTCCCAGCCCCAGAAGGAAAAATTCTCAAGCCCTCCCACTCAGCCTCCCCTCACAGCTGTAAAAGGCATTGAATTCACTTCCTATATACAGTCCACCCACACAATATTCAGGCGGTGCCGGAAACTGTTTCCCAGCCCCAGAAGGAAAAATTCTCAAGCCCTCCCACTCAATAATAAAAGAAAATCCCACTTCAGAAATGGAGCTGACAATAATGGTATTTTTTTAGAAGCCAGAAGAAAGTTTTGTGTGACATCTGTGCTATTGTCCTATTCAACTGCACTTTTGGGTGTCTTATCAGATTTTGTGCAGAATTTTAACATCAGTTGTCAGCCAATCTGCTGCTGTGATGTGATTCCATGAATGAATTTTGAATTAAAATTGTACATAAAACTTGACAAAAAATCCAAAACTATTTTATACATATGCAAAATGAAATGAAAGATTAAGCTATTACAAAGTATTTGATAATTCAAATCTATTTCTCAAAGTCAGCTCAAAATAAATAATGAGGAACTTGAAACACATGAGGAAAAATTGTGCATCTGAAAGTTTAAAAATTGAATATGTTGAATATTGTGTAAATTTCCATCTGTTTTGAAGAGG
>CAJPEX010001091.1:0-16620 GCA_905338405.1 Notodromas monacha
AAAAATAAGCAGGAAAAGTGAAAATTCGACGGAAAATTCAACAGCAGACTTCTTAGCCCCAACTGATGTCTGCATCGAATGGTCACTGGTAGAAGTGAATCAGGCTTGGCTCATTACAAAAGGGCGTAAGTACTGTACAAGTAAATAGTTGGTGTACTACACTGTACTCCATGTGTAAAAAACAAAAACACAAAACAAAAACAGATCTGCCTGCCCTCATTTCCCAACGTATGCATTTATTTGCATCTAAAGTTCTTGCTCTATCAATAGAAATTGAAGCAGGTCTCACATGATTGAACATACAATCAAAACTGTATTACATTATTGTACAGTGAGACCCTGATATGCAGACACCCCAACATATATGGACAATTTGACTTAGGGACACTTGAAAACCAAAAAAGAAGGGCCAACATCCACACATTTTTTGGCTCAAGTTCGAGAAACTTTTTGGAAAATTTCCCAAATCATTGAAACATATTATTTTCCAATCTTGATATCTTTGGAAAAAAGCAAGCTACTGTATTTGTATTCACAAAAAGTTGAAAAGTATATTTAATGATAAATTCACTCTAATTTATAATAAAAAGCAAGTTGAATTGGTCCTTCTTTTCTCAGAATTGTTTTCCTATGATCTGTGCATATTCTAGCAAGATTTATTATGTTTCTTTGATCTCTTTTTGATACAAAAGAATCAGATTCTATGTGATTTTTTTCTGCACTGTTTTCTAAAACTTGAAGTTTAGGGAAGAACTTTTCAAGATATTTTGAGGACTTTATTTCTAATGCTTGACTAAAAGGAGAACCAATTAAATACATAAGCACTGAAGTCTAAAGGAACATATGAGACTTGATTTAGGGACATTCCAACATTTTTGATGCACCAATTACGTCAGCGTCTCACAGTATTTACCTGAGAATATACCATGCACACCTTTTTCATGCAAATTAAAATGGTCGGCGGAAATACTTTACTGTACATCATTGATGAATACTATATTTACACCTAAAAGTTATAAACCTGCAAAAATCTGCGCAGAAAGACCAATACAAAAACTCCGCAGCAGGTAATCCTTTACTTTTCCAAAGAAAATTATTTGTTTGGATGACATTTACTCATAAAATATATGATGTGCACATAATGTGGTTTTTCAGAAATGATTCTGGATCAAGGAGAGTATGAGTATTATCTGCTCTCAGCAACTGCCAACCCTGGCCCAACGAATTTCAAATTCACAATTCGAAAAGCTCCTGGTCACAAAACGGATGTAGTTGTGAGTTTTCTAAGCGTTGTAGATGATATCTCCGTATTTCTAATATATTGGTTGCCTACGATTTTCCCGATTAAGCTGGATTCCATCATCAGGGAACAGCAATATTCGAAAGTCTCCAAATGCGTCGAAAGCTTCCTGCCAGAAATGAGCAAGTGGTGTTATTGCAAATCTAGTCTTTGAAGAAGGAAGTGTTTTCGTACTTTTTCCAGTGAACGCGGAAATAAACACCTCAATTCAACATACAAAAAATATATATATCATGTGCTGTTCATATATTCATTGAGTACGTGCTGGGAACTAAATAAACATTCGATTTTTGAAAGATGTTGAAAGTATAGCATCATAAATCTAATCGACGGTTCCAGGGGTGATGAAAATGAACAAACACCAATAATCATCTACACACTGTCATTGTCTCACAAAGAACTTCAGCTAGAAAGGTTGAGATTCTTGGAATTCCAGCAAGCTCCTGCTTGCAATTCAGGATCTTACTTGAATTATTCATTTACTCCGAAAGAAGATAAATCTCACAGATGCAGAATGCTTCCAAATTGAATTAAAGCAAGTATACAGTATATTCATGATATACAGGGTGAGCTTAAAAAAAGGGGGAACCAATTTTTGACTTCAAATAGTTTATTGGTAGCAGATTGTGTTGTAGCAATGAAAAAAGCCCCAAATGGAAGCTTGTTCAATTCTCTTTAAAATGGTAGGCAATTTTATGGTCTTGAGTGCCACAGAATGGTTACAACAAGAACCATTTGAATGAAAATTTCAATAGCAAGAAGTTGTCAGGCAACTTTTTCCGGTAAGCTTTTGTTTTGGAGAGCTGTTTGCAGCATGAATGAAGGAAATACAGTACTGTATCCAGTTATTCGACCAAAAAACTTCATGCTGTTTTGGAGAGCCTGCACATGTTGCCAAAATTCAGAAGGAGGGGGTAAGAAGGGGGAAGGAAATTGGCAAGATAGGATGCTGTGGGGGTCCACTGGTGACCCAGTGCATGCCCTTTTTTCTGGATGACTGGATTGCTGGAACTATAATTTTAAGTTGAAAAGATTTTGAATTGAACTGATTTTGAGTGAAACTAATTTTCAGTGAAACTAATTTTGAGTGAGACTAATTTTGAGTAAAACTAATTATGAGCAATTGAAAGTTTTGTTGAAATTAATTTTGTTTTTGCTGTAAGTTTTCATTCAAATGGTTTTTTTTAACCATTCTGTGGCACTTGGGACCATAAAATTGCTTACCATTTGAAGAGAATTGAACAAGCTTTCATTTGTTGCTTTTTTCATTGCTACAACTCAATTGGCTGTATGAGCTATTTCAAGTCAAAAACCGGTTCACTTTGTTTCCCTCACTATGTAAAATAAAATAGGTAGATTTGAGACTTGATACGCAGAAATCGTGATTATTGCTTAGTGTTGCCATTCCGAATAATGTCTTACCCTTCTTATGAGCTTATTCAATAGTTACACAAAAAAAACGATTTAGGTTGCCTCGTGATACGAAGAAATAAGTTGCTGAATCATCAAGAAATCACGTTCATGCCGAAGAATATTGATGCAATTATCCTCCGGATTTTGCCAATCGCCAGAAAAGATCCCCATTATTTCCTTCTGTCCATTATACTCCTCTCACCCGTCCCAAGATAACCTAGAAAGCAATTCCCTTAGAGCAGAGCGGAAAGGATCCTTCAGATAACCCAGGGATCCCCTCTCATCCCAGATGCCCACGGTATTGCATTATTCAACAAGCATCCCATTTAAATAATTGCATCACTTGAATCACACCCTTTCCCTTCTATGCATCAATGACAACATTCATTCCCCACACACACACGCACATACATGAGCAACGCAATATTTATTAAAAAAAAGGATTCGTTTCTTGGAAAACAGTGTCCTAGAAAGCATGCGCAAAGACCCCTGGAAGCCATTCTGGAAAGCTCCACCATCTCAGGCGCATAAAACTCCATAAAATCACATTCTTGGCGCCATTTCCTCTTTGCCAGTGTTCACGAGCAAGAATAAAAAAAAAAACTATGAGTGGTTCAGGAAAAGGTTTGATTGGAATCTGGTTGTACTGGAACCAGCCTGATGATGCTGGGGTTCACCAACCAGAAGGAAAATCCACCACCACCACCACTTTTTCCAAGCCTCCATTAGTAAGTTCAATGATAATTCAACTTCTGCCCAGAGAAAAAAACATCTTTACATTTTGATTTTACAGAAACACAGACCAAATTTGATGAACCTGAAGCACAATGCAACTCCTAAAAAAACTTTCCAGCCAGGGAAATGTATGGTCTTGACCCTCAGAAACAACATTGGGGGTCTCTCAGATGTCCTACAAGTATTCAAGGTACTGTATATATCCAGTACAGTATATATGGATTACATGAACAAGCAGCTTTTTTTCACTCTGGTGTGATTATTTTTTGCAGGAGAAAGGAATCAATATTTTGCACATGGAATCCAGACAAACTCCAAGAAAAGAATCCTTTGCTGACATACTGTTGGAGGTTGACTGTGAATCTGATAAAATGCAGGAAATGTTAGCAGCCATTAAAGACAAAGTAACATCAGTGGATACAAGACCTGTCAACATGGTAACACAGCAATCATCATCCTTTGACACTCCAGCCAGCTCCATTTCCGAAAGCTTTGGTGAGTGTTTTGCTCTTTGAATGTTGCATTCCTAGCATACATTTAATTTTTTCTCTAGATTTTGAAGAGAAGGAAGTCCCTTGGTTTCCAAGGAAGATTTCAGACCTGGATCACTCTT
The DNA here is from genome assembly GCA_905338405.1 of Notodromas monacha. Taxonomy (NCBI): domain Eukaryota; kingdom Metazoa; phylum Arthropoda; class Ostracoda; order Podocopida; family Cyprididae; genus Notodromas; species Notodromas monacha. The sequence goes on from CAJPEX010001091.1 coordinate 4,062, forward strand.
CAAATGAAGTCTTACTCTACAGCAATGACCTGGATGTTGATCACCCTGTAATTCAATCTTCATCATTTGCATAATTCAAAATTGTAACCAATGCAGTTACTCCTTTTTGTGAATTTCAAAAATAGGGATTCAAGGATGAGGCCTACAGAAAAAGGAGAATGTATTTTGGAGAACTTGCCATGAACTACAGGCAGTAAGAGTCAAATTAATTACAAATTCAATGGAAGTACTATTGAACTTGTAATTTCTTTTAAATTCCAATTTAGTGGCCAAACAATTCCAAAAGTGAAGTATACAAAAGAAGAGGTGAAAACATGGGGAACAGTTCTCAGGGCACTGAAAGAGCTGTACAAGGAACATGCTTGCAAAGAATTTTTGGAAAACTGGCCAGCTTTGGAAAAATACTGTGGTTACAGGTGACTACACCTTCTTCTATGATGCAATTTGGGAATAAAATTCACGGTTTTTTTGCAGAGAGGACAACATTCCACAGCTCCATGATGTCAGCAAATATTTAAAAAGTGAGCCTAGTGATATTTTAAAAAGTGATGAATGACCACTGCTCTTATTGTTAGTCAATGAATGATAATCATTTAGGCATTAGATGAAGACAAACTGTGACCTTCAATGAAATGTCCATGAGGACAGATCTGAAGATTTTTGCACTGAATGTCTATACAGTATACTGAATAAAAAATATGTTTGTATTAGTTGATGATCTTAATAATCATCAAATCATTTGTTTTAAAAGGGAAAACAGGATTCAATCTGAGGCCAGTTGCAGGATACCTAAGTCCAAGGAATTTCCTGGCAGGTTTGGCATTCAGGGTATTCTACTGTACCCAGTATGTCAGACATCCATCAGAACCATTTTACACTCCTGAACCGTGTGTATATGAAAAAATATGCACTACTACATTTATATAGCAAACAATAATGATTTTTTCATTGGTCAGAGATTGCTGCCATGAATTGCTTGGACATGTTCCTTTGTTGGCAAATCCAAGTTTTGCACAATTCTCTCAAGAAATTGGACTGGCCTCACTTGGAGCATCTGAGGATGAATTACAAAAATTGGCAACTGTGAGTAAACATATGTTTTTCAAATTGAAGACAACTATTATCTGTAGTCCATAAATATGAGGGTTGGTTCATAAGGTTTGAGACTTTTTGGAATACTATAAATCCAACAGAGGTTTGACAATTCCAAAAAAAAATAGTGTTTTTTACTCGCACATAGCTCCAGCATTTGGCAACACTTCAGTGCTGTTCAACATACTCTCCGCAAATTTGAATGATTTTTTCATGAAATAAATCCAACAACAAAAACAGTTCCAAAAATCGAGTAACAACTTTGTCAACAAAGAGAACTCAATTTTCGGCACTGGTTGTTTCAATCGTTGGATTGACAGCAAAAGAAAATGCATCAAGATCGGCGGAGAGTATGTTGAACAGCACTGAAGTGTTGCCAAATGATGGAGCTATGCGAGTAAAACCTTTTTTTCACTTCTCGAACCTCACCCTTTGGATTTATTAAAAAAATATCTCAAAACTTATGAACCTACCCTCGTTTACATAGTACTGTATCCTGTTTTAATTCCCTTCCCATGTTACATTAGCACTTATTATTGAGTGGAATGTATAAAAGTCATTGAATTCAAATTCAATGATCAAGGGCATCACATAATTTGATTTTTTACTCCAAATTTTCAAGCTATACTTCTTCACTGTGGAATTTGGCCTCTGTCATGAAGGTGGGTCAAGAAAGGTCTATGGGGCTGGGTTATTATCTTGTGTGTCAGAGCTGGAGCATGCAGTGTCCCAGAAGGCCCTTGTCAGACCCTTTGATCCCAGGGATGTGACCAAGATGACCTGTCAAGTGACCACTTTCCAGGATGCCTATTTCTTCACCAAGACTTTCGAGGAGGCTAAAGAGAAACTGAGGTACTGCAGTACTGTGATTGAAATACCTGTATTACCTGAAGATTATAAATATTTATTCACAACATAAAAACGAAATCATGACACACATTCTTCACAAATCAGCTCATGTGACCATCAAAGTCATCAAACTTTATACTCTGTCCAAAATAAATGATATAAACTTCAATCAAAGTACAGTACATGATGGAATGTGAAAATTGAAATATAATGGGCTTTCAATGATAATGACTGCTGCTTGTGTCTATATCATTCAGGGAATTCACCTTGACCATCCAGAGGCCATTTGCAGTGCGCTACAATGCCTACACCCAATCCATTGACGTACTGACAGATAGCAACAAGATCAATTCCATAATCAGCGAACTCAAGGGGGACCTTTACATTGTGAAGAATGCCATCAACAAGATCAACCAGGAGCAGCAGGAAGACAATTGCAACTTGGATACCCTGGCATTGGCCCTTGAGGACCACCTCACCACCATCACTCCAACAAACTGTTCTCCTAATTTCCCTTGAGTCTTCTTCATCAATTGATATCTATCTGAATCCTCATCTAGATACGCTTTCTGCTGATGACAGATCACCCTGTACAGAGAAGGGAATCTGAAATACTGGACTCTTGCTTCTGCCTCTTCTAGATATAAGATCAAAACTTATTTCTGTAAAAAGAGTTAATTGGACGTCTAGAACTCTAGATGAGCTAATAACTTCCACTGAATATGAGCCACCTGCAAATATGTTTTGCAATAAAGGACTAATTATTTCCTTTTTGGATCCCATTTCATTGCATCAATGACCATCTTTGCGTGCATATTTTGTGCATGATGATTGGCTTGTGTAGAATTGAAATGAATATAAAGAGCCTTTACAGTATATGAAAGATGAATATGTATTGAATTACAAAATGCACATGAATCCTAAAGCCATAATTATTGTTATGGTGACTACCTCATTATCATGACTAGCTATAGCACATCCACGAAAGGATCATGCTCATCATGTCTCTCTTGATGACATGTGGGAATCCTGTATAAGGGTGTGATGATCATGAAAATGGTTCCAAAAAGATTATATTTTGATGCCACAGACAGCATTCCAAGATTAATCAAAGGGGTGCTTGTTTTTTTCTGTGCATTAAATACAATGGGGATTGCCTTTGAAACACTTCAGTAGTAACTCACTCAGTGGAATTGGTATTCCTATAAAATCAAGGATGGAACTTACGGATTTATATGGACTCTTATTCAATGATGTACTCGGAAAAAAGCTGTGAGGAAGACAGCTCTCAATTGAATGATTGATGCATTCTCTAAATTTCCTTCATGCAAAAACCCAAATAGGGAAGAAATATCTTGTGAATGTTGTCAAAGTACAGTACCAACCATTCATCAGCAGATTGTTGCATTTTCAAAAATTCCCATCGAAGTTAAAAAAAAACAAAAATTGGCAAAATAGGAAAATTGTTGGAAATGCTCTGTAATTGGGAAGCATTTGAGCAGGGATTGTAGAGTGCATGTTGAGTGCTCTATATGCCATTGCAATTATCTTACTCAGATGCACATCCCCAATTGCATTAAAAATAACCAAACATCAAAGGATGAAGAACAATTAATGTACTACCAAAAACTGCCCATGAAACAAGTAGAGATGTAAAACCTTTGGCCACATACTCAAATGCACATCCATTACTTATGATTTATGCAGAAGTCAAATAAGGTCACTTGGGAATTGAAGTAAAGTAACTTTCAGTAACTTGGAACATAATCTATATTATTACAGCACATTATATATATATATCATTTTATAGATTATATGTAATTTACATAGTTATAGATTATATGTAATTTACATAGCACAGTTTCATAAAATCTTCAGCACCACACCACACATCATTGTAGAGCTGAACAGCATGATAGACAGCACCTGGCCCAAAATTTTGCAGAAATGCAAAACATATTGCTAAAACATAGTGCCATGCCACATAATATTGAAACACCATGCTACACAATCCATCAAGACTGTGCCGTACTGCGTTCATTATGCGCGAATACCATGAATAGTACTGAATTGCGCCATATACATTCAAAGTACCATGCCCCATTGTTTCGTGTAAGGATCCACTCACAACGTGCATAAATCCAACCATAGCAATTCCATGGACCAATAGGGGTAGCACGTGGGTCCTTGCTGAACTCAAAATTTCCTTTTAGTCTGCATAAAGCAGGCCTAAGAAGTAATGATTCTTGCCATGCCTTCTCCTCAACATTCACCACAACCAGCACCTTTAGCAAGACAGGTACAATATTGGGTATTATCACCCGTGTTGGTGAAACTTGCCAAACACCCAACCTGCTGCAAGCAGTTTAACTTGCCGCTGTCACAACATACTGCAGTATTAACTTGCCACTGTGATAAGCAGTCACCACAGGTGGAAGTTGCTGCAACATTTCACCACTGTAATGACTTGCTGCTATCACAATTTGCCAAATGAATTGCAGCCACTTGCCTTTGCATCGACTAAAATTTAAGGAACAAAGGAATTCCCACATTCTTCCACTTCTTAACTAGGCATTCTGCTTTGTGAAATTTTTTAGAATATATAGGGGGGGGGGTTTCAATGAATTCTTTCATCCTGAACTAGTATGATTGGTGGCTAAATGATGTGCATTTTTTATGGTAAGGTTTTTTCCATATTATTGTATTGTAAATTTTATTCAATTGCAAAAATGTTCTGCTGTGAATCAAGTTTCAAAAAGTTCTAGAACTGTCAGAATTTATCTTCAAGTACAGCATGTTCAAAGAGTGGCAACTTATAACTACTGCAAGTTGTGACTGGTGAGAAATGATTGCGGCAACTTGTGACTGCAGTCAGTTGCAGCAGCAGCAAGTTAGGGTGCGGCAAGTTGAAGTGCGGCAAGATCAACTGCGGCGAATTTCACCTGCACCATTATCACCTGTAGCAAAATTTCCCAGCATTGTTGAAGCATTATTGTGGGTGAACCTCCCCTATTTCCTACCAATTCACTAAGGGCATGAACATGGGTGAACCGTTTGCTGGGTGTAGGGGTTTTCTACAACATAATTCTCTGCACAAGAAATTTTATGTGGTCACTTGAATTTTCTTGCAGTGAGTCCACCTGCATGTATATACTGCCTCAAGTTCAAATGGAAGGACGTGCAGGACTGAAAAGTTCTGAACATGAAGGTAAATGTGCAACTGCTGCATGTTCCTAGCATAATGGATACAGTGTAATTACAGCTTTTCTTTCGAAATTTTTAAAAAATAAGCAAGGACTCAAATCAAAACAAAAATACACAAAATTAGATCCAATTTACTAACAGCTCTATATACAGATATCCATTCGCGCAGAGTTACACAACTGCTGTATTGCCATTAAGAAAGCTCATATGACCATTGAAAAGGGATTTTTTCTGAAAAATGCCGTTATGATCCTCCCAGTATTGTCACGTGGGGTCCACTGTCTATACATACTCTCTATACATTTGACGGTGTAAAAAATTGATTAGCTATCCAAAGATATTGGAAGAAAGCTATCCGAAATGGAGAAAATTTACATTTCGGCCTTGAAGTAACTGATCCCCCGGAAATTACTCGAAATAAGAGGAAATTTGAAATGAAACAAATGTTGGCAACTGGCTACTAAAGCTGATTGATAATACCTGCAGCGTTGCATGTAAAAACGCACATTGAGACCTTCCACATTTTTTTAATTTCCTCAACTGCTGGTACACCGAAAACTGTAATCGGGCATAACTTGACATGCATTACTCAAGGGAAAACGTATCCCTACCCCAATAATTCATGCTTGTTCTGTTTGCATTTCGGACTCTACACATGCTTTTGCAAAGAAACATGTCTCATTATCGCGGTTCGAAATTCGGGAATTCCGTACACCTCGTATATATACTGCACTATAATTCAACAAGAAGAAACTCCTTGATACACCCTCACCAACACGTTCATCCGGATAATGATGTCCTCTTCTTCTGATCTACATTTCACATGCTGACAGTCCAAGGAACATATGTGATTGTGATCCCAACAGGAGACGAATCATCTTTTCACAATTTTCCACGGTCTGTTTCACGGGAAACCAGAGTCGTCGGGATGCTCGAAACGCTCGTACAACCTGGAGTAAGCAATTAAATTTCAAGACAAATCGGCTGATCTAATGCACGTTTTTCAAACACTATTATCGTGCTCTCATACCTGACAAAGCCATTGCCAAGTCCAGCTCCTTCCTCAATATTTTTAACGCCGTGTGGACCCCGTCGAACCCATCATGAGCCAGTCCCCAAAGAATCGGGCGACCCACGAACACCTTTTTGTTGAATAAAAAAATATTTAAATTCAGAATTTTAGTCACTCCTTTGATTTCAATCCTATCACTGGAGAAGCCGAAAATTCGTCCCTCGACGCTTTTCAAACAACTTTCCTCGAATGTGAGCATTGCATTTATCATGTTGCGACTTCAGGTTAAAAAATAAAACATAAAACAAATGGCATCGCACGACTGATGACAGTCGCTGCTGATGCAAATAGAGATAACTTGAACTATACTCGTGTACTGCAGTACTGTAGTTTTCTGGGAAATACAATGAAATATGGACTTGACCACTACATATTTACTTTTTGACGCCATATGTTAGAAAAAGAAAAACTGAAGCTCTCGAGGATATTCTTCCAGCTTCTCCGGCGACAACCATTTTCGCCTCGATGATGAAATAATACCATTTTCGCACCAAGAGCCAATGCTTTCAATACATCGGTGCCCTTCTCGACACCACCATCCATAAATACATCACACCGGCCTTTGACTGCCTCCACAACTTCAGGCAGAACCTCGATCTTAAAGAAAATGGAAAAATTATGATATCACAACATACGCATGTAAAGTTGAACCTTATGATGACTCCAACCTCTTTAAGCCGAATTTTTCCAAGTCCCCATCTGAATTCTCTTGGAAACAATAATGCATTGAAAAGCTCTGTACTGTATAACTCAAAGGCTTTCCTCCTCAAACCTCCAGAACTCGAATTTTTTGGAGGTATTTTAGCTATTATCGCAGAGACAGGAAAGAAAAATAAAACAATAAAAATGTCACTTCATCCATTTTTAAAAGGAAAAGTGGAAGATTACTAGGACAAATGAACCTTTGCCTTCAACTTCAACATCCCTTCAACTCATTCAAGGTCTAAAATATCCCCAATTTCAATTTTCTGCAATTCTTTATCTTCCCCAACAAAAATGGAAAATGCCAACTCAAAACCTCCCGGATTCAAAACTTTTTTATTGTTCCATGAAGTTCGACTTACTGAAGGGGTTCAATCGTAGTTGAAAGAAAATTCATCAAGAAATGTGTCGACTAACCGTGGCTGAAACAGTGTCGAGTTGCCTGGCACCATGGTTCGACACCCAGATTGCATCAGCACCGTAATCCAGCGCCAGCAGAGCATCTTCACCAGTCAAAACCCCTTTGACAATAACCGGTAATTTGGTTGCCCGTTTTAGCCACGCCAAATCCTGCCAAGTCAACGTCTGGTCGAACAAGGACGCCACGTATTCGTTGATTCCAGAGCCTCCAGCAGATTGATTTGCTCCTTTCGTTGCGCTCGACGTCGCACCATACTTCGCAAAATTCTCCATCCTGTAAATCAATGTTATTTATTATACACACAACCTATAGACTGCAAAGAATTACAATACAGAAATTGCGCACTGTATTTTTATCCTGATTGCCACAAATGTAGGCTATTTGCTATACTGTACTGATGATTACAACCTGCTTGGGCGCCACCTTTGTTATTCCGAAAGTAGGTATGACTGCTGTAATAAAATTTAGATGACCCATGATGTTGCCAGGTTTTGGATTTATAATAATGTTTTTAAATTTCTTGCATGATGATAAGTGATAACTTTCCAGTTATGGGCAGACTTCTCCTCCATGTTATTACAGCAAGGTGCTAAAAAAATGTCAGTCCAGATAAAAATACAAAAATTTTGTGTTGTTTTAACCACTACTTTTCTACAGTTTAGAAAATTGTTGAAACAACCAAGAAATTTCAATTCTCAGCCAGATAAAAAGTCAAAAATGTTTTGTTGTTTTAACCACTACTTTTCCACATTTTAGAAAATTGTTAAAACAACCAAGAAATTTCAATTCTCAGCTGCCCTGATGAAATTGAACAGCTGGATCTTGCTAAGTTATAAGCCTCACTATTCAAAATTTATTTGTAACCCCTGTATATGCTTGAATACCCTTTAGAAAATTCAATACAAACCTTCCCTAAAAAAAATCTTTCACTCTCAAACTTATATTTAACTAAAATAATGAAAGGCTTTTTGGGAGTACAGTAATAGCTGGAAGGAGAAGAGTGATGAAAATTTAAATTCATGCAATTCAAAAAGAAGTGGGGAAATGTACCCTTGCCTCCAAATTCAACATTTTGTCAGATCATTTATCCAGCAGTTTACAGCACAGAAAATCATAAAATTGTGCCCTGCTCAAATTCAATTTTTCATTAGCTACATTGCTGGTTTCTCGATCTGACTTGAAACTCCCAAAGTCAAATTCTTTGTCGGTTTCTCTGAGTTTGACTCAGTTTGATTGTACTCTACAAGGAATACACTACGCTGCGCACTTGTACAGTGTGTGAAATAACATTTGAATTACATCCCAACACTGCAAAAGTTAGCCATCTTGCGAAAATGTTGACCCTTACGCTTTCTTCATGCTGAAACGGTAGAAGACCTAAAAAAGGTCTTCTGCAAAAGTTTTAACCCTAAACTTTATTCACGCTGGACCATGAACAAGAAAATTTTGTTTCAATCGTTAGAAGTCCTCATGTTTTCTCTGAACTTACCTCAAGTGATTCGGGAGCGAAAATTGATTACGGACATCAGCTAACCGCTGGCCAAAATACGGAGCGTCCACAGTGACAGCAACAGCTTTGAAGCCAGCATTTTCTGCACGTTTCAGTAAATCGACCGTCACTTTCCTGTCCTTGTAAATATACAGCTGCAACCACTTGATGCAATCAGGAGCTGCGGCAGCAACTTGTTCAACACTGGATGTTGCAATGGTGCTCAAGACAAACACAGTTCCCATGGCTTGAGCAGCTGGATAAAAAAAAAATGACATAGCCTGATACAGGCGGACACTCTCTACAACAATTTTCGCAGTGATGTATCATGAATTTTTTTTGTCCCACAGGATCACTCCATGTAAAATAGAGGTTTCCGGCAACTCAATTCTTTTAGTCTATAAGCAATTTGTTGTTCCCTTGACTTTTTGCGGAGAGAGTTGACCTGCGAACAGGTCAACTACTGTTTACACACAGTAAAGCCTCTTCAAGTAAAAATTTAAAGGGACAAGCAAAAAAAAATTGACTGAGGTAGGTTTGGTTCAGGTTTTGAAGCAGGAAACAAGTATTTTTGTCGGGTGAAAAACATATACGGTACTGGTGATATTCTGAGCCTTCAATTGCTTCTTGAACGAACTGAAAATATGGTGGACTTGGACGCATCAAGGGTTCATTTGCCAAACTAGACTTTCATTTCCATCCAAAACACACCAAATTCAAATTTTTATTGATTTTCTTTTCCCTTCATCGAGAAAATAATAACATCCAAAAGTGCTCTCAAAATATGAGTTAAGAAGGTTTGCTAGGAAAACACTTCAAGTTGGAGACGTTTTCAATACATTGTTTCTGTAAGAGAATTCAGAGAGGGACGACTCAAAAAATTCAACGTGGGGAGGTTCAACTGTACATAACTTTTCCTAAATTCTCATGGAATTCCTTGAGTACAGTGAAGTTTTTCTTTGCTTTTTGAGCATCTCAAACTCTAGTCATTCTATTTTCACGAAATTCCAATTTTCCAATTGAACAGAAATATCCAAGCAGATGCAGTGAATCAAGAAACGTTAGAAAGATTAAAAGAGTACATTTTCTATTTACTGTATATCAAAATACTGTACCCTCTGAACTTGCATTTCACACACCCATAAATTCTAACTTGAGATACATTACTTATAGTATTCAAGCTTTGCTCCAAACAATGTGACATTTCCAGTTCCGAGGATAAAAAGTATAGCTTCTACAATTGAAAATAATAAACTTGAAACTTTTTGAAACAGGAAGATCATTTATTGAAAGTGTTCATTTATTCGGCAACATAAAATGTTCTCCACTTAGTCTTAGAGTAACATCTTATGCATATCTATACTGTACTAATGTAGAAGGTTCCCCATGGTTACTTGTAACAATTTAAACTTTTGTCATTTAGTCATACGCGTGACACAAATTACCTCCCTTCGGATCAAGTCTCTATACTAAAGAGATTTACTGAAACTGATCTTCGTCTACAATAAGTTCTTCAGTCCTCACCAAACTTAAAAAGCAGATTAAGGTTTTGATTAAGCACCCCAAGCTAATCTCAAATAAGCTCGTCCAATTACCTTCACCAAAGCCCGAGACCATCTAAGCGGAGTATACAAGCACTACACAGTTCGACGCATGTAAAACGTCTCGTCTGTCCCCATCAATTTTCCAATTCCAGGGATGATCCGCCTCGTCTGCAACGATTTGCTCACTCGAAATGATCCATATCACCAAGCAAATATGCCAGAAACAACCGTGTTAGGCAAAGTTCGGTTTGGTGAGAAATCCCATCTGGACACAGAAGTAGGAGACCGCCGTTTACCTCGAGCAGACGCGCATTCGCCTTCAGGATGAGCCATTTTCTGAAGAGCCGTTGGGGCTATGCCAATCGGTAGATTGACCCTCGAGCCAAGAATTTCACTTTCCAAATTTCTCACGGAGACATCAACCATGAATCTCGGCCTTAATCGAAGTCTACGAATATAATATGAAATTTTTCACGATCGGGCTCCCGGAAAAAAATCTCCCATTTCTGGTCTGTATCGTGGAGAATGGCAGCAAACCTTTGGAATGCGAGATGGTTTTCCCGCAAAGTAATTTGTTCATCTGCTCCACTTCGATAATAATCCAAGGCCATTTTTGGTATCTTCTCGACAGCTGCCTGGCGAAGATCATCGATGCAAAGAATCTTTCCGCGACTTCGCTCGTTGAGCATGTTCGTGAGCGAAAGATACCTGTAATTAGTACGATCATCGCAATTATCGAAATGATGGGCTGAAAACTCGATCAGTAGAAAAGTACGCTAATGCGAACCGTATGTGAAGCCGTAGTCCATATATTTGATCTATTCATAGTTCCTAAAATCACATCCAAAACGAAGGAATGATCGCAACGCGTAGCATTTTTTGATAACACTCATGAATATCACATACTCCCGACTTTCGCCGATGACGCACGAAGATTCAAAGCAGATGCTTCCACTGCATTATCAGAAGCTGAACAAGAAAAGCACTTCAAAGCTGACTTATTCAAGATGGCGTCAGAATCCGCCTGTCGCGCGTTCAAGCAGTTTTCGTGAAACCAATGGCCACATTTTCTGTTGGAAGGAAGTCAGTGAGACGTCAAAGAGAATTTCCAGAAAAGAAAAAGAGTCGTCTCTTAACTCACCGGAAGAACACGATGGCGGGAAGTTGTCTTCGTCCGACTCCCGCCTTTCGACAGATCGAACAGTGAGATCCGGATCCGGGCCCAATCCCGGCTTGAGCCGCTTTCACCAACTGAACGGCTCTTCCCGCTTTCTCGTTGAAAGAGAGATTTCTCGCACTCTCCATCACAGTTGCCTCGTAGTTGTAAGCTTTAGTCATCCCTAAAGTTCAACATTTTCAACGGTCAAAGATCACGCCCGAATTACCAACAAATCCGCATGCCAGAACACAGGCTTGCCAACGTGCACGATTGCTGTACTGGGGGTAATAACCATACAAACGTATCGTCCAGGTACAGTACTGTACCATACTCAGTTGAGTACCATACGCCCGAAAGTACCAGGAACATCCAGGTTTTTCCAGTCCAGAATTGTGTACTGTATTGCCATGTAGGGAAGCAAGCGAAATTTGTGTCCGAGACTACGTTACACGTCTGCATGTGGGCTATTGCGCCGCCTTTGCACTCTACTTTCGAAAGCATTGCAGCGCCATCTAGTTCACAGTGAAAGTCAGCACCAAAATATGCCAAATAGGCAAAATCGCACTTCGCAAACAACTAATAAGCGGAGCAAAGCCGCACATCCTCGAAAACCTGCTTCTTCGGCTGAACCAGTTTTTTTCTTACAAATGAACCTACGGTGACATTTACTACAGCAGTAAAAAAAAAAAAGATTCTGTATCAACAAGATCTGTGAACACAAATGAAATCTACCAGAACACTATTTTGTTGTATATTGCTTCTGTACATGACAACCATAAATAATTATAGTAGATTAAAAAATTAATCTAAAAAACCACGTTTTTCAAGTAAGACTAAAAAGCACAAAAAAATTTAGTACATTAAAAAATTAATCTAAAAAACCACGTTTTCAAAAAGCAAAAAATAACCTTAAACGTGGTGCGCATCTATTTCATTTGTATTTCACTTCTTCCCAACAATCTCCATGCGCACCACGTTTAAGGTTATTTTCTGCTTTTTGAAAACGTGGTTTTTTAGATTAATTTTT
>CAJPEX010001091.1:16861-67989 GCA_905338405.1 Notodromas monacha
AACAGGCCTTCTGAAGTCTCTCATGATTTTTCTTCAAAGAGAGAGTGATGGGTTCAGGGAGTGAGGCAGGGGGAAGGGGGAGCAGCGTAAATTCGGCAGCTCACATGTGAGCTCCGGCGAGAAGTCCGTCCACCGTTTCTAAGCTATCCTGAAAGTTTCAGCTTGCTAGCTAGTTGGGAAGTGAGCAAAATTTGAGTTGCAAAATTTGATCCGGACAAACAAACGGACAAGAAAGCAAGTTAATAAAAACGTGTTAATTAATTAAAAATTCTAACCAGGGCTGCCCTAGGAACTTGACACTCGCAACAATTGCGATCAAATTTTAAAACCCATTAAAACGCGCACCCCATTTCTAGTGACAATAAAAAAAAAAAATAGTGCATTATAAAAAAAATCCAAATTCGAATTTAGACATGAATTGAACCTGAATTCAATGAATTTCCTTTGTTTACATAAAAATAAGTTCTTCTGATTAAATTGGTCCACAATATCCCATTAGAAACAAGTACTGTATAAAGCACACTGAAACTTCCAAGGCTTATTGAAAAATGTATACCTGCTTATGACGCGCACCCCTTTTTTCCTCTGGATTTTGGGGAAAAAGGATGCGCCGGTATCTCGAATAAATATGGTAAAGCACTGCATATACCTGTACTGTATACAGTTTAACCTCGATAACTTGAACCTCCCAAAGTCAAATATATTTAAAGGTTTCCGTTTGAATTCCATCAGAAACAATGCATTACAGATTCTCCTCACTCAAGGTTTTTCCTCTAAAACTTCCCTAACTCGAAACCCCTGAAGCCGAATTTTTGCTGTTCCCTTCAATTTAGACATAGGGAGGTTCGAATTGAAAAATGAATGAAAATGTCAATATGCACGAAGATGCACTCACCCAAAATCAAGTCTTTAACTTCGCCAAACTTCCCAGTGCGATACGAAGGATCTCGCAATAATTTATCCAGAATGGTGGATAATGAAACGTAAGACAACATGCTTGCCGTCAGGTGTTTTGCCATGTCCATCAGCCCTGCAATTACACGATAAATTCGATTTAGCTTAGAGATCAGTGATAAATCAACGAACGTTTCAGAAAATGCGTCAAAACAGATTAACGCGCAGAACAAGGCAGCTTTTGAAAGCTGCACGACAGGACACAAAGAAAAATTTCAAAGCGTAACAAATGAAGTAAACTATTAGTACCTTTCGAAACAGAAGGAATCAATGCGGCTGCATCGGTTCTGCGCTGGGCTTTCAGCACCATTCCCAACAAAGAGAACCAGCCTTCCGTAGACGCATCGTCTGCCAAACCGTGTCTGCAATTCCGCTGACACGCTTCTACGATGACCAACATCTTACTCTCCACTTTCGCAAGTCTCGTTACTATGTCCCCTTCATCAGTCGAGAGAGCCTTCAAAAATTGCACACAAATGACAAGAGAGAAATTCGCAAAAATCAACCGCATAAAAGCTACTTACAAAGTTCAGCTGCTCCTCAACGTCCTTCAGGAGGATGTCCAACGCTCCTTGGAAATCCCCTGATTTTTCCAGGAGATAGGCTTGCGCCTCCGCCAACCCATGCTTCTTACATAGCTGCAAAGCAATTTGATCACAGCAAGGCTCTCTTTCGGATTCATTTATCTAACGTCAAGGGGAACTTGTTCAACGATTAGCATAGTAAATGTGAGCGACTGTAGCTCAAAGATTTCGGCTTCAGTTCACATGAGATAAGACATACCCGTATTTCACAGTCATTTTTTAAAAACCCAGAAAAAAATCCGGAAGAGATACTTCGGGATACCGAAGTTAGCTAAGGAAACGCGGGAATGCAGGGCTTATTCATTTGTCAACGTCTCATGCTACCCTTGCCTGCTGCCCTAATTCTGAAATTTTCTCGTAAAAGAAATACTTCAGGAATTTCTCGAGTCACCAGTGAAAAAACAAACGTTGCTACACATACCTGGTAAACAGGATCGAACCGGTATTCGCCATCAAATTTCTTCAAAGACAACACGACTGCATACGGTCGATGTTCTGCGAGCAAGTCAAAATACAGCTCCCATGTTCCACAAGTTACTTCTAGTCCACGCAAACCACCTTCGTCATTCACGATGGAAACCAACGCATCCAAAAACCTAGAAAAACAACGATTTTTCTGTTTTTCGAAGACATGTACACGACAGATTCAACCATTCATGAGTGACGACTGGCAGGATATTAAAAAACTCGGGAAAAATTTTTAAAAAGTAATTTTCGAGTACTGTAGTTTTTCAAGCTCAGTCGAAATCTCAAAAATAAACAAAAACAAGAGAAGAAGATCGTATTTAGGCCTTCGCTGGGAGACGATTGCTAAAAACTCACGCGAAAAGAAGAGGACACCCGTCCGCACTCTTCACAGATCCCAACTGATCAATGATTTTTTGCAATAAATCTGGTCTTATGTGAGCAATGAAATCAGCGAATTCTTCAGCATCCACTGTTGCTAGATCGTAACTCCTCGAAATAATGACTTCATCATCTTCGCTGAACTTCTGCTTCAAGTACGGGAAGATTCTTCCACGCCTCCCAGGATCACGAAGGTAGCACCACAGGATTTTGTCTTTTTCGCCTTTGTGGTCATACAGAATTTCACAGACACGGAAGCTGAAAAAGAGCGAAACTTGGTCAGTGGTGTTTAGAAATCAAATACAGTACTGTACTGTACTAGGTTTAAAAGCCGAATCGCATATTGACGTCTGAACATGCGAGAAATCAAAATTAGCGTCGATTTTGTTTTTCTCACCTCCAATCTTCAGCATTTAAATACTGTAATCGATGGCGGAACTTAAAAGAAAGACTCACAATTCAGCTTCTTCGGCCAATGCTATCATTTCGTCCCAAGTTCTGAGCCACTGTGACTCGACAGTCTTGACACCAAGCAGCTGACAAATGGCAGATTGTCGCTCTTCTCGCTTCGGTTTGGCAGGACTGAACAGGTAGTCCATCAAACGTCTCCAAACTTCCGGAGAGAGATGAAAGTGACCTTCTTCTGTCCAAGCAACTTGCCGAGCCAAAAATAGCAACAAATTGTCGCTTGCGGCTTCCCCAAGCTTGAACTCAGTTCTACTCTCCTCGAACACGATCTGGATGAGGATATCGACCAGTCGCTGCTTCTGGCGAAGGCCTAGGTCTGTTTTGAATTCTTCAGCCTAGAAGAGGGTAAACAATGCTCAAATCGGTTCTTTTTCTCTTCATCAAAATTCTTGCTGATAATTACACGAATCAAGTTAGGAATAGAACGTGATCGGCATCACAAACAAGTCACACAGGTGAGAACATCATTCTAAGCAAATATTCACGAAAATTAACAACAGCTCGAACTTAGAGGCACAAGCAGGCGCGGGGTGCATCTCAATTTAAAAATGTTTCGAAACAATGCGACACTGATCTGCACAACGGACAGCAAGCCGAACCTTGCAAAGTTGAACTTCGACAACTTCAACCTACGAATGTCGAATTTTTTCAAGTTACCTGTGCAGAATCTTTTAGGAACAACGCATTGAAAACCTCCCTAACTCGAACGCTTTCTTTCTCAAACATACATTACTCGAATTTTCTGAAGGTCTGTCGGCTATCATTTTATTGACAAACGAAAGAGAAAAGCAATTAAAATGTAACGATGTGTTTTGAACGGAAGTGAAAGACTAACCAACCAGGCACATGAACGCTTGCATCCAAGTTCCAACATCCTGACAATTCATTCAATGTAAGGCCTAGAGTATCATAAATTACAATCCCGTAATTATATTTTTCTCCCAACGAAATTGCTTGTTTCCCTAACTCGATTTTCTTTTTTGCTGGTCCCTTGAACTTCGACTTGAAGAGTTTCGACTGTATAACACACTTTCGCCGAAATCCATGACTTCCTTATTCTTCAACATTTCAGAAAACGGCCCGGCGCGAAGTAACTTATATTAAGCGCATAATATAATCGTGATCCGATTCCGGAATGAAGGATTGCAAACTCACTTCAAAAGCCATGGCCAAAACGTTCAGAAACGCCAACGAGTCAAAGTTGAGTAGAGTCCTCAGCCTAGGATAAGCAGCCTCATCATCCCCAGCATTCCTCGTATGAATACTTGTCAAACAAGCCAAAACTCGGAACTTGACGGACGAGGCTGTGACAGCGCTCTGTGGCGGCGGAGAATACCCGGGAGCAGAAGCCATGAGTGGCCCATTCAACGGGTACGCTCTACCACCCAGGCAACACGAAATATACACCAGGATCTTGTTGCCGAGTTGGATGGCTTCAGAGCCAAGGAGCGTTGATTCAGAAGTGCTGCGAAGGTGTGCGTCCAACTTGACGAGCAGATCTTCTAATGGAGAGACGAAATCGCCTAGTCCGCGGTTGTGGCACGATATGTAAGCGTCTACCAACGAATGCTTCACGCAGAGCCGAACGACCTAGAAAACATTGATTACACATTTTTTAGACTCATGGAGTGACATCTTATCACTACAAAATCCCAAGGACTTGAGAAAAATTTCGATAAAACCAGGTTCATGGTTCTTTGAAACGAAGGGCTGACATTTTGTCGGGAACAGAAAATATGTGCTTCAAATTACTTCCAAAACAGACACGTAAAAAATTGCACACATTTTTCACTCATGTTGATGAAATAAAAAGTGATCAAGAAAATGTAAAAAATATGATGCACTCTTATTACAGACCTTCAATTTCTTACATTTTCTGGAAATAAACTAATCTTACAGAATTGAAAGCTGAAACAAATAGAAAATACATACGTAAGAAAAGCATTTATTCATTAAGAACTATATGTTCCCCAAAATGGAGCAGTATCCTTTCAAATATACTTTACAAGGTGCTAAAAATTTGTCAGCACAGCTAAAAAATTGAAACTTTCTTGCTGTTTTCATCATGAAAATTTCTACATTTCCAGAAATTTTAAAATTTTTTCAACGATTATTTTGCTTGCAACAAATGAAAATTCAAGTTCATTTTGCATTTTTTCCAGATCAGGGGTTCATTTCCAAGTTTTTATTATTCCTTCTTCAATAACTTCATCCAGGTCCTAGTTTCTGGCTGTGATGTTTTTCTCACTACCCAAACATTTTATAAAACTTCCTCCCATTAAAAAAATATATATTTTCATTTTTTTTCAACCGAAAGAAAGGAAATTGAAGAAAACGGGGCGAGGAACCAAACCAGCGCAAACGGGAGGAAAATTTGGTGATGGGTGGCGGAGGGGGACAAGATCCAACAGAACTTGGGAAGACGTCTGCTTTCAGACCAGGAGGTTGAAGATTATAAAAAATAAAATAAAAAAACACAGAAGTTTCATAGAATTTAAGTTACAGTAGTAAGAAAACATCACAGCCAGAAACTAAATGTTGAATGGTGTTTTTGAAGAGAAAAGAAAAATAGGAATGAACCCCTGCTCTTGGAAAAATTCAAAATGCATTTTAGTTTCCACGTGTTGCAAACAAAATAATCATTGAATAAATTTGAAAAAGTCATAAAATATAGAAATTCCCATGATAAACACAACACAAAAGTTTCAATTTATTAGCTGTACTGACAAATTTTGAGCACCCTGTGACATGAGTGGAGAACTCCGCCAAAAACTGAAGTTCTCACTTATCATGTCAAGAATTAAATTTTTTTAATTAAAAAAAATTACCAGAACCTTAGAACATCAAGGGCTGAATCATTAAATTTTATTTGCAGTGGTACCTACTCCAGAAATGCCCAAGGCTGTGTACAAGTGGGGCAACCCTCATCCTGTTTAATCAAGGAAAAAATTCGTTACACAGTACTGGGATTATAGAAGAAAATTAGTTTGTTTCAACGGAATTTTCATAACCTTGTCCCTCTGACGAAACTGCCAGGACCAAGAACAAATCTTTATGAAGATTTATTATATTTGTTATAAAGGAATTTTACTTAATCATAAAAAATTAAATGAGCGAACTTGAGGGACGCGGACGTTACAAAAGACGCGGAATTTATCATGATCACATAAAACACTGGCCCATCAGAAAAAGGCAACTTTGCTGAATAGACACGTTGCTCGTCAAGCTCTCAGTTGGCAGTGTACAAATTTCAAGCTTTCATTCGGCGATGTGATACCTAACTTTGGCACGACGTCAACGAACTAATGAATAGCACGTTCAAAATATTCACTGAGACGACAAACTCAAATGCTTGAATCGCAAGAAAGAAAAAAAGAAAAAGGAACGGAAACTCGAAAATGACAAAATCTCGGGAGAGGAAAAAATATAATTACCTGGTCGAAATCCAGACAAAGAATCTCCAACCGGACCAGCCAATCTTCCAGGACATCAAGTTTACCTTCCGCCTCGTACATTTCAACCAAAGTTTGAACAATCGCAGGATTCAAGAAAGTAATTTCTCCGGCCAACACTTTCGGCTCCAAGCACTCGAAAAATGCTAGGACCGCTGCATGGTTGTCTTTCACATAATCAAAAATGGTGTCAATCGCATTTTCTCGCGTCACCGAGTCCGACGAGATGCCACCGATCGAAGAAGGGATTTTCATGGAATATGCGACGCAAATCTGCAGATGCTCCAAGGCATTGGATTTCAATGCTTCCACCATTCCGGACAACAATTTCGAGGCAGCAGCTCTTCTCTCTGATTTCCTCTGACCTCTGAAACATAGAAATAATTTATCTTGCAAAAAATATGCTACAAAATTGAAGATACTGTAAATGGAATATTTATCGGTGCATCGGACAATTCAAGCGTTATTCAGTCAAACTCCGATGAGCCATTCGTTTGTGAGGTTTTTGACAGCTTAACGGGGTTGGTGGTTGTTCACAGAAGTTAAAATAATATGAAAATCAAATAAAATAGGAAATACAATTTGAATTCTTCTGGAAAACAATTAAGATAAGCCTTGCATGCGTAAATCATATCTAGCTAATGTTCCCAAGAAGTAATTTTTGTCATATAAGTGCTCGTGTGTTTTTTTTTTTTATATATTGGAGACCTCTCACAGAAATTTGAATGTTGTTGGCGGGCTATCAAAAACAAATAATTGGCGGGAGCATATTTAAGTAGACACAATTTTTGGCGGATGACGTCACAACGCGATTCCCAATGCAAATATCACTAGGGATTAGTTAACTTAAAAAAAAAGGTAATATGGCGGTTGCCAAGGGGGCGGCTAATCGGGCGCGCCTTGAAGGGGTTTGACTGTAATTGAAAATAAACACTAATAATAAAAAGAAAAACCACTCACACTCCAATCGCTCCCACAGCCTTATTGCTTAAAACGTCGTCGCACAAAGCCAAAGCTTCGAGGTGACGACCGTTGTTCAACAGGTAATCGACACGCTTCACCCACGTTCTCAAAGTGATAGCATGAACCCCATTCATTCCAAGGAAGACTAATCTTGCTTGGCCCGGGGCAGACGCGAAGGAGTAATAGCACGCCCTGTCGGCAACCAGTGCCATGGCCTTGCTAACCTTTCCTCCAGTGGAAAATCCCTGCAGAAAATTCGGCATGATCTAAACTGAGAACATCGAGGAAATCAATACGCTACTCATGTTTTCCAAAAACAAAAAAAAAACATGTTACAGGAAAAAAAATCCTGATTTGCAACCTTTCCTCCCGTGGAAAATCAGAGTAAAGAATACATGATCTACATTGAAAACATCGAAGAAAACGATATGATACTCGCATTTACTAAAAAATGTTATCGAAAAAAACCTAATGAGCTTCAACTTCTCTTCCACTGGAAAATCCCTGCGAAACATTTGGCATTTATCCAAATCGAGAAAATCGATGCGATACCTGTACTGTACTTGTAATTCCTCAAAAATGTTACCGAAAAAATCCTATGATGTTTAACCTTCCCTTTAGTGAATAATCCCTGTAGAACATTTGTCAAGCTCTAAATAAAGTAAATCGATACGCTGGTTGAGCTTCCTGAAAAATGTTTTCAAAAAAAAAAAATCCTGATGAGCTTCAGCTTTTCCTACAATGGAAAATCCCTCCCAAAATGAAGCACGATCTAAATTGAGAACCGGTGAAATCGATACGCTACTTGTACAGTATTTCCTAAAAATTTCATCAGAAAATTCATAATGAGCTTTGAATTCCTGAATGACGAGCTTGAAAAGGACAGTCGATTCTGCGATTACTTCTTCGTAATAAGAGTGATGCAATTTCACAAAAAACCAATGAATACAAAAAAATCTACCAGATGTAAAACAACACTCTTGGCAATAACGGAAAAGCCGACTCACCTTGAAATCCACGCTACCGTAAACCATTTCAACTCCCGCGAGCTCCACCACCTCAGGCACCTCCTTCGTCAACCTGGCGTCTCTCACATGCAATCTCTCCTCCGAATCCACCACAACAAACACGTGCGCATTCACCCACGCCAACGCCAACAATGAATAATCCAAATCCAGTTTTCTCAGGGGCAAAAACTGCATCGGCTTTCCAGGATGTAGCAGAGCCGCTGTATAGGTGAGCTGGAAAAAGAACACCTCTCTGTCGCGACAGAATGTGAAAACTGGGTCAACGACTCGTCCACGATCCGCTGGCAGTTGAATTACTACGGCTTGCCATGACATGAGCGGTAGAGACCGGGGATCTCCAGGAAGCGGATGACTGAAGATCACGCCTAGTTTGGGACGTGTCGTCACAACAATGACCTGAAAAAAAAAACAAAAGCACATGCATAAGCACGAACCGAAATTTACAGAATAAGTAATGTGCACGATATTATTGACCACTCATGATTCCGGTGCTGCTTCGTCATACAATTGTCCAGCATGAGATGATCTACGAACAGGAATTGATGTAGCAGGTAATTAAGTGAATGCGATCTACCAAAAGAAAAGCAAGAAAAACTCCCAGCGATACGCTCAGGGGAAAGATTTTGGTGCATTATATACGTTTACAGTATACCTCGTGAAAATAGCACCGTAAAGTATAAGCTGAACACACTTAGACTCTACATCCATTTCCTCTCAATACAAATTATATTTTGGGTTGGGTTAGGGAATATCTACCCTTTCAATGATGATCCTGTACAAAAATTTTTTATTGTCTCCTGAACTTACGAGTAGGTACAGTATAGTATTACTTGTAAATATTAAAAAAAATTTAAATATGGTAGCACGATGTACTAAGCTGTGAAAACCCCACCAGATAAAATTTCCGTGCTTCTGATCAAAATACTCATTGCAACAAAAAGTATCATACGGTGATATTCCGTTACGACGAATCGTATTGCAGAATAACGAATTTTCTTTTTGGTCCCGGCAGTTTCTTCATAAGGACAATCTCATACAAAAAACTTTCATAACGAGCTGATCTTCCTATAGGATCTCAGTATGATGAATTTTCACCTTGATGCAGAGAAGATACAATTCTCAGTAAACAAATGCCTTTCTGCTTCTTTCAGCTCATGTCCAGTAAGATCTGTTTACTTCCAGAAAATTTGAGAAGGGGTAGGTCTAAATGAGATGATTGTACTTCCGATTTTAAATTTTCTCCATCATTGCATCAAAATACATTCGAGCAATTATGCACAAATATGTCGTGGATGTACAGTACTTCAAGGCCTCTCTCACCTGTTTCTCACAAAATGTCAATCCTACACGCTCAACGAACCATGATCTCCATATAAAGATTTTTCTCAGGTCCCTGGGAGATCGTTGCAACGAGACTTCAATGTTCCAAACATTTAAAAATCGGATCATTAAAAAAAAAGGTTCTTGCCTTCGACAACGACGCCATGGCAAGGATGGAGCCTGCCATCCGCGTGGTATCTTCCATCAACTGTCTTCCAGGACTCTGGTGAGCCGCAGGCACCAGTGGTGCAATAGACACCACTTCTCCACGAGCTCCAGAAAACAAACATCTCCCCGAATCACTCTCATCCCCCAAACGTCGTTTGATTTTAATTTCCCACACAGATCCGCCGCTGTCGCTGATAACCGCTCTGGTCCCCGGTCCGTCGGTGAATTTAGCGTTGAGTGTTCCGCATCCAGGAGACACCGGTTGCGTGAAATGACGCACGAGTCGCCCACGAACGGCATCGTAGCACGACACTGATCCTTTGGAAAATCCTACCAACAATCTAGGAGAAGAGATTGACGTTCGTCAAAGCACTGCTCATCATTAGGATCCCCTGCTTTACTACATTTTAGTTTCTTTCAAATTTCCATCGATTGCAGAACCGCTGACTCCCAAAAACGAAAACCTGACGCGACTGATGAAATTCAGTTGAATTTCGAAAACATCTCGTCCCGAAAAATGTGTCGAGCTTCCATGACAAGAATTCGTCGAACTTCAGTTGAACCTCGATATGTCGAACCCCCCAAGTCGAATGCAAAATGTATGTCAAACTTTTCTCAAGTGCCCATCTGAATGCCTTTCGAAACAACACATTAAAAGCCTCCCATACTCGGATGCTTTCCTCTTCAAATTCTCCAAAACTCGAATTTTTCGGATGCCTGTTTGCCATCATTTAATTTTACAGTACAGTACACCAGAAAGAGTAAAGCGAAAAACGTAAAAATGTGTTTTAAAAAGGAACCGCAAGACTAATTGGGCAAATGAATGCTTGCCTCCAAGTTCAGCATCCCGTCAACTCCTTTATGATGCAATTTAGGACCCATAATATCACCAATTACAATTCCTTGTAATTCTTCATTCTTTTCTCCAACAAAAATGCTGGTGTCGATAACTCGAAATCTCTTGAATTCGAATTTTTTTTAGGTTCCTTGAAGAGTTTCAACTCTACATCGGATACTTTCCACAATTCTCACTTCACAACAATGTGGGATACAGCGTGAGGAGCTTGAAAACCGACCTGGAGCAGTCGGCATTCCAGTCCATACAAGAAACTGATCCGTATTCCTTTGTTTCAGTATTGCCTCCGAGTGCAGAAGATAAGGATTGATTCGCGTTGAAAATCAGGACGAGACCATGCGTCATTCCAACCGCAATACTCCCTCGGACTGCTATGGCCGTCGCTCTACCGGCGTCAGCATGCATCTGAGCAAACGAGGAGATTCATGCGAATAAATTCTGTGAATTGATAATTATTTCCAATCATAATTCTCTCCTAATAATGGAAACCTGCGAGTAGAACATGCGCAACATTCAGAGGATTACGTTACAATTGATAAACGTTACTTGCATACCAAAATTGACAAATCACAGGTCTTCTACTACAGTACTGTAATGAATACATTTTCAGGCATTCAAAAGAAACATGATTTCCTCAAGCTCAACCTCAGTAAAATCCACACGGTTATTCTCTAAGAAATTTAGCTCTTCCGCACAACTGAACAACCAGAACTGCAATATACGTTGTACGAGGAATTGCAATAAGGTGAATTTCCATTATAACGAATCTCGCTGTAACGAAATTTTCGTTATGAGCTCATAACAAACTTTATTCTATAATTTTAGCTTTGTATAACGAATTCTTGCTTTGATTTTGTGTCCATGGGCCAGCATAGAAACATTTTTATGATTGCAAAAATAACAATACGGGAAATGCGAATGAGGGTGCCTCGTTGAAAAATCTCAAAAAATTTAAATGCTACTCTATTTGTGCAGAAAATTTAGAATTCCAGGAAGTATGAAGCTTCAATCAAAATGAATTTAGATTTATTTTAAAATGGCTGATGAAAAAAAAAAAACGAGGCGAGGAAGGATGCTGCTACTGTTCTTAGTGAATAAATGGATTTTCTTTTTGCTTCGGGTCATACATTTTGAGTTTTCTACATTATTCCATGAAACGAGGTTAGAAATTCGGGCAATTCTCCACATATCTGTTGTGGAAGTAATTCAAAGCATCTGTCACCTGTTTTCCACAAAAATTCTATCCTACTTGCTTGAAGAATCACGAATATCGTTATATCTGATTTTTTCTCAGGTCCAGGGAGTTTGTTGTAACGAGATTTTAATGTACAGTATTTCATTCGGGTAAAAAGCCTTCTCAACACTTTACTCAAACTTTTTTCTCTCGCCCAATAACTCCTGCAAAATTCTATAACAGTGCCAAATTTCAAGTTATTCGACGACGTGGAAGTGAGCTCACAGAGGCTGACGAAATCTGCGATGAAATTCCTCGAAAAACTGCGTGTTCCACGACTGAGTTGTCGTCCAACGGCCGAATCGTCTCCGACTGGGACCCATTTCCACCGACACATCCCGTTGACGACTTCGACTCCGCTTCAGACTAGACAAGGTAAAAATTGGGAAAACATTTCGTTTCAAAAATGAGAATAGATGAGTAAAAATTCGGCACAGGCGAACGAAATCATACTCTACTCGTTGAAGGATTCCCAGCGGATTCGAAGAACTCATCGTCGCTCGTCAAGCTTTCGTCTCCCTCTTCCGCCAAAATACTCTCCAAGCTGGGAAGCTTTTGCTCGCAACCCGTCACGTCCTGATCACATAGCTGTTGAAAAATCGTGAAGAATTCGAAGAACACGTCAGAAATTCGTAAGGTTTCTCAAGCAAACTCAAAGTTGAATGAACCTTTTTGAATTACATCAAAAAGAAAAAATTTGAGAGTCGTAGTGTCCAAAGAATGTTCCACAAGTTTTAGCAAGGGAATCAAAACTTCAGCGACTTTCATTGCATTAGAGAAGACAATTTTCAGTTGACGTTACTTGCAAGATTCGCACATTCCCCCTTTTTCGCCTCTTAAACTCATGAAAACTAATAAAGTAATGAAGAACGAAGATTAGAGAATCTGAAGCACACCTCTTGAACGAGCGATGGATTTCCAGCAGCGTCATCATTCAAGATGCTTTCGAGCGTGGGTAACTCCTGTTCGCAGGATTAAAAAGTAAATTTTTTATCATTTCCACCTTTTAAGGTCTGAATTATAATTTACCTTCGATACCGTCGACCAACAATCCGAATCGTCATCGTCTACATCAGACATTTCCGACTCAGTATAAATTCAGTACTAATCCAATCCACCGGAACCTTCAAGGAAAAAACATCAGATTTTCAACGGAATAATTTAGTTCAGAAAAGAAACCCATATCCAAAATAAGTAACAATTCATACTGAAAAAAATGTTTTCTTCTGTCAAACGAATCCCAATGGTAACAGAGGAAATGCACCGAGTTCACCGACGAATTTCGAAGATTGAAAAACTCAAATATTGGTGAGAAAAGTAACAAAAGAAATCATTTGTCAATCGAATAAGCATGATTCCGATATGAATAACATTTTCTCTCCTCCCCATTCAACAGCTTCACGTTGAGGATATTTATTTTCATCCACTTGCACGTGGGAGAATAACACAAGGATATCGAGAATGCACGTAACATTGTGCCAGAATGACAAATGCTCTGTCATCACAAAAGATTAACATTGGTTGGTGCTCTGCCTGACTAGATAACTTTTTAAATTTTGGATCACAAGACCAAATGTTTTCCCGTCTCAAATTCTTTCAACTGCTGAATGATCAAAATAAAGCCTAATTGATTCCTTTTCTGGGAGAACACTGAAAATTCAGAACAAAACAGTGAACTTGAGGAGTATGAAAGTGTTTCAGAGCAACGGAATCAAAGAACCCGTCAACGATCCAAAACACACCGCCCGCGTATAATCAAAAAGAGGCTAATGGCTGATTCAACGCATTCCAACTACAGTAAAAGGACTTTTCGAATCCGTCTGACGAGTCAAAGCAGAATAAAGATCACTCTTAACATTTTTTTCATCAACTAACAATGATCAACGCACGAGAGGATTCGAAAATTTTCGGAGTTGCGCAGATTGTCATCAAATAAAGCAAAATATCAGCCACTTACACGCATTCGAACTGAGCACATCATAATGCGTACAACACATTGAATTGACGCCAATAGCACAGCACTTATTAGCAGTTCAGCGGCATTCTAAAAGACACGCGCGCTCTTTATTAAAAACAAAAGGCTCTTAGAAAATTTAAAATTCTTCATATGAAATCATGAAGTGTTCTAGGGTTGCGTCATTCAGATCAAGAATTTTAATTGAATGGACTCAATATGTCGTTAAAAAGCATAAAAAAGATCATGCTACACTTACGGCCAGTCTCAGTTGTTCGAAAAAAGGTCGTCTTTTACGGAGCTCAAGAACAAGCAAGATTCGTGGCTTTTTTCTTTCCAAAAGGGACCTCAACTTTGAAGTTGCAGTTGCTCACTCAAAACAAACAGGTTCGATTACGCGTTTCAAGTCTCCGACAGCGTAATTCAAACCGCCGAAACAGTTGGTCAAGATCCTAACATTAACGGCGCTCAACGTCGTTCAAGATTCATAACTCCATCCACTGGCACTCGAGAAATCTCGCACGGATCAAGAAAGACACACGCGACAGAATACGCATCAAATTACGGAAGGCAACAAGGGAAGTTTTATGCATTCGACGCTTAGAAAATATTTCCAATTGCAATTAATCAAATCATAGAGAAAAAAGCTTTAGCCTGAACCGAGTCGGAAAACAACTCTGAACACTCCTCTTGGTTCTTGGCTTTCACAAATTTGCTTCCGATAATACCGCTTTGAGCTGGAAAAAAAGCACCACGCTTTCTACTCTTTCCAGAATCCTCGAGAAGTTAGCGCACAGAAGATGCAAAAACGGTACAAGTCAGCAGACCATACCCCATCTTCACAGAACGAAACGAATAGCCGATAGCCATTCACGTAATAAATCCTTCTGCAAAATCCAGTAAAATCCCGTTACAACAAATGTTTCAATATAACAGACTTTTCTCAAGTCCTGGCAGAAAGCCATTATAATACATATTGAAACAATCTTGTAAACGAAGAACTTCCAAATTCCAGTGTAAAAATGTTTGAGGAATGATCAAAAGATTCTCCACGTATACTTTTCATGACTACGGCAGACAGTCTGAAATTTCGGATCCCAAATGTGACTGACTGGTTCTTGTAGCATGGGTGGAAGCTGTAATCAATGAAAAACATTTTTCCAAAACGTTCCAAACATGATCCTCCCAGAATGGAGAGATTGGGGCAACTGCTGGAATGCATGATTGAAGCTAGTTATTTTTTAAGAAGATCAATTAGTTTTTCAAAAAATCATAAGAAATCGGAGAATGCCAGAAAAGCAAGATATAATTGATTAAAAGCAGGTCTGAAGTGAATTTTTTCCCAATCATTAATTTTGAAAACATCGTCATAACAAATTATTCAGCATAACGAACTTTTTCTGAAGTACGCAGAAGTTATAGTAACGAGATTTAACTGTACAGAGTAAGAAAAAAAATCAAGAAGTACAGCCGGAGTTCTTCGAAAAAGCGAAATAGAACCGACGAAGCATTCAGCATAGTACAAACATCCTGGTCTCTTGTTCAAAGCACAGCCACGCCTGCTTCCGAGCGTGAGTCGGGCAGCGACGCAATCGTGGTCCACGCACAAGTGGAAGGATCGAACACCTCGACATCCGATAGAGTGACTTGGGCCCGATAAAAATCCACCACTTCCATCGTCCGCTCACCGCCAATGACAAACAGCCGTCCATTCGCAGCCGCCACTGCTGGATTGGCTCTGCCCTGGTTCATGTCCGGAACGAGTTCCCACGTACCCTGATAGAAAAATGCGACAACTTCAATCAACCTTTTTCAACACTGGAATCACAGGGAAATACCGTACAGCAAAATATCGTTACAACGAACTCCCAGGGATCAAATAAAAAATTCGTTACATATGTACTTGTGGTTTTTAAAAATGTTAGACCACAATTTCGTGGGAAATGGGCAATGGATCCTGTAAAAGTTCGAAGTGCTTCTACTACAAATAATTCCGAGACCTTTCATAATTTTCGAGTCTCTTTTATGAAATTAAGATAAACATTTATAAAAATATACCTGTAGTAATTCTCCTTTTATGGAACCTGTCCTCCTACTACAGTGCCATTTGTCTTCAAAAATATAATAAAACAAAAGTACGTGTGCGAGAAGTACAGTAAAATCTCGTTACAATAAATACCGTTAAAATTATTCAGTATAAATAACTTCTTCCGAAGTCCCCAAAAGTTTTTACTGTAGTTCAAAAAAAAAAAACATACATACACCGTAATACAGTCCAACAGTGTAAAATATTTCCACTAAATAGGTTAGTGCGCAGAAGAACAGTTTTCAAAAAACACGCAGTCAAAGAAAAAACGTACCTCCTCGAAAGAATACCGTTCAACACTCGCCAGCACCTGGGAGTCCTTGTTGGTCCCTCCGACGACGTACAAGTGATCCTCGAGAACGCAGACACCCATTTGACTTCTCGGCACTAACATGGGTGCTAAATCAGTCCATTCATTCGTCACCGGATTGAAAGCTTGCAAATCTTTCACGTGTCGTCGTCTCTGCGTGCATCCGCCGACCACATACACAAGCTCTTGATGCGCCACCACCCCCATGCTGAATCGACGTGCAGGCATTTCTCCGAGCATGGACCAAGAATCAGTTTCCGGACAATAGCATTCTATGGAACCCCCGAGGTCTTCCCCGACCCAGCCGCCGAAAGCGTACAACGAAGAGCCAAAAGCACAGAGCCCGAATTCGCAGCGGGGAACAACCATCGGGGACACGGGAATCCATGCGTTCTCCGCGGGGTCGAAGCACTGCCATGAGTAAATACCGATACGGTAAACCCTCGTTACAACGAATCATTCATTATGACAAACTCGTGCCAACAAACTTTTGTCGTATCCAGAGTTTAATCAAGACTTGAGGAAAAGTTGAGTACCCAAATTTTGTTGGGGACGCTAGTTTCGAGAGTACATTCGTGCTTGGTCCACGAACTGATCATTTCGCGCTTCGCACGTCGGAATTCATGGAAAACTTCCCTAACTCGAAGGCTCTCTCTCAAATTTTTATACCTAGAATTTTCTCGTGGGACTCGGGGCTACTGACACGCAATAGTACAAGTAACGATGTGTTTAGAAATTAAATGAAAGACTAATCGGGCCACAGAACCCTTACCTCAAAGATCAGCATCCTGTTAACTCATTCAAGACGACATTCAAGACCCAGAATATCATCGATCACAATTTCCTGTAATCCTTTCCTTCTTCCTACAAACAAAAATGCTTGTTTTTCAAATTCCAAACCTCCCTAACTCAATTTTTTTAGCTGTTCCCTTGCAATTCGACTTCAAGAGGTTCGACTGCAGTGAAACGGGACGGCGCACGTCAGAGGAATTAGAATACGAATAAACTTACCTCGCCGTTCGCCAGTATTTGAGAATCCTGTTCTCCCCCGAAAACGTAAATTTTACGGCCGAGAACGCACACTCCCGGATGGATTCTGCCCAATTCCATAGAACAAATCTGGCGCCAAGGCGAGTCTAAAGACGATGCGTCCAGCGCCATGACAGTTTCGAGAGTGCATTCGTGCTTGGTCCACGAACTGATCATTTCGCGCTTCGCACCTCCGAACAAATATATTATTTTCCTCGCACACGCTCTCGGTTCCACATTCAAATTGACTAGCGATCCTCTTCTGGAAACAAAGTCGTTTATCTGTGGAGAAGAATGGGAATGCTGTACGATACATTCACATTTACGGAGTCTGGTGAGAACATCCAAAAACCGACTTCTGAATCTAAGAAGTATTTTCTCGAAATAATCTCGTAAAATTAAACGCATACATTTAACGATTTCCTGCTCAATTATTCCACGCTTCAGTTTTTTTCTTTCTTCACATTCAGAGTTCATTTATATGTTGGGTTCAGGGAATGGATTAAATTCTTCTGCATTGAAGTCTATGGGAAAATCAAATTCGGTCAACAAAATTTTGTCAGGGACCAATTAAGTTCGTTAACCACGGATCCGCCGTACAAGTAATTTCTGGTCAGTTTGCAGACAATCTAAAAAAAAGAGAAAGAAATTAAGCAGACAGAACAGCCTTACCATGCTTCTCACAGCAACGCGTAGACTAGCATCCGTCTCCTTCTCAGCACATTCTTCCAAGACTTTCACAGGAATTAGTGGGAATCTCACACGAGGTAGGAGGTCAAAAATATATCGACGTCTTTCTTCTAAATCTTTCCGGAACCACGCCATCGCTCCATTCAGAACCTGTGCTTCTCCGTCAATCCGCAGATTTTCCGAGTTAATCAACCGGTTGATGACTTTCACATCCGCGTCTAGGAACTCTTGTTCTGCTGTTAGAAGCACGAAATGTTCACAGGCGTACGCAAATGCGGCGTCTGCCAGCATTGGACAATCGTGGACCTCGGCAACCCGCAGGATTCCGAGACAGTTGCACGGATCCAGTTCGCGTTTGAGAAAATCAGAACACGAGAGAACGACCTGACGGACTTGCATCATGTCGGCTGTCTGAAGCAAGTCGAGAACTCCATCTTTGTCCACCTATAAAAGCATCACACATCGCTCGTATAGTCGCAATAAATAAAATTAAACGCTCGTTCAACAAAAATTGACATTAAAGGAAAGCTGATGCACAACCACAAGAACATGGGCATACAGGATGGGCAAGTAAAAAAAAACAAAGGCCACTCAAACTGAGGTACCGCAGAAAAAAAGCGATAAAAAGAGCTAATTTCCGAACCGATTGCCATCTTAGACTACTTCAACTCTTAGAGCAGTCATGTAATTTTGGCCGCGATTCACAACCGTGCCTGAAATTAAATTCCACCAGAAGGGGAATGATGGCCTGGTAGATTATAATTTGAACAGCTTCCATTCTCTCTGATAATCGCAGTTATTTCCAAGATTTGAGAAGATGTCGGTCACATTGCCACATTAATCCCCATCAAATATTTTCAAAAATCGACTGTACAGAATGTTTGGAAGATGTATTTGATCGTGCCTGTGTCATTCTACCAAAGGCTGCTTGTAGTATTTTGCATATTTTCTTTTGTATTTCGCTTACAGAAGATCATTTGAATGTTTTGAAGCATTTTCAGCATTTTTTTTGGGGTATCCGAATAAACCAGAAAACTTATTTCCTTCACTGTCAAAAAGGTCGTCACCGGTAATCAATTTTCTTGTCACTTTGTTGGAAATTTGAGTACCATAGAATCCCGTTACAACGAATGTTTTCTTGATTCCAGCGATTTTTACATACAGTAGGCGCAATTTTATAAAAATATTTTGTTGAACTTATTTCTGGGTGCTATCTCCGCTAAACAATATGTTGGCCCTGATTCTATGCAAAGGTCATAGGAATTACTTGACAAATGGGACAAAAATTGAACTGGT
The DNA here is from genome assembly GCA_905338405.1 of Notodromas monacha. Classification (NCBI taxonomy): domain Eukaryota; kingdom Metazoa; phylum Arthropoda; class Ostracoda; order Podocopida; family Cyprididae; genus Notodromas; species Notodromas monacha. The sequence continues at coordinate 36,100 of CAJPEX010001091.1, forward strand.
GCAGAATTCCAACTTTATCAAAGAAGAAAAATTTCGATAGAAAAAAGGTGGTGTTCGAAAATAACACAACATGAATAATTCTGGGAAATTCTCTAGCTCCATTTCAGAATGTACACCTTTCTGATAAATAAACAGTACGTTGGAAAGAAGTTTCAATCGGGTATTTTCAGGAAGGGTATTTTTTACACATTTCCCAATGCGTTGAAAATACGTGGATCTCGATACAACGAATCGTTTTTTTTTTTTTAGTTGGTCTCTGAGAGTTCGTTTCAACGAGATTTTAGTGTATGTACCTGCACTTCCCCGGAATAGATGAAGTCCAGGATCCGGCGGAAAGCGTCTGTGGAAGACACTCCGAAAATCTCCACGCGTTCCATCTCTTTCTCGCGCAGACGGCCGCCAAACATGGCGCGGAAGTAAGGGCTGCCGGCTGCAAGGACAACCCGATGCGCGGGGAAATCCTGGCCGCCAACAACCAGCACGACATCACACAGACTGGACTCCATTCCATTCTTACGCATTTCGTCCAGCTGCTGGAGAAGGCCAGCTGAGTAAAGGCCGTGGGTGAACCTCGTGAGCGGTTTCCACGATTTGGCGCCTTGAGAATTATTATCTTCTTCACTCACTTTATCCATCACTCTCACAAATAAAAAGCTCTCCCCTGTCAATAGCAACAGACAAACCTTAGGCATCGGCGCACAAGATCAACAAAAAGCGTCGGTGACCTTTTTCAATAAACACGAGCGCAGTTGTCATTAAACGAAGTGTCAGTACAAACGTTCGTAAAACGCACGAGGGGTGGTCTTCTGCTTTTCATGGTCAAATAGGAACAATACTTTTCTCATGAATTCAAGAATTCCCTGATAACTCTTCCGATTTCTGTTCATTCTGGTTAATTCCGATAGGAGAGAAATTCGAAAAATCTTCCCACCCTTGTGCAGAAGTCAAGTTTACACGTGTGTTCTCACAAATTTATTTGAAACTTAAAATAACTTCAGGTATAAGCCTGTACCAAAGGAGAAATACTCTTGCAGTTGATGAAGGTAAATGTGAGGATTGCCGTAAAATCTAAGCAAGAAAATGCCGAAGACATACCTTGAATTAGAAAGGAACCTTCATTTCAACTTATACACTTGGTAGAATAAGGACTTGAAAATCACACTTGCTTTCGTAGAGAGAACACTGAACAATATCCAAGTGAAGCCGCTTTATGAAGCCCTTTGCACAGAAGGTTTCATGCATAATCCAAAAAGATTGTTCAATTATTTCAATACTCGGATGAAATTCACATAAAAGACACCCCTATGGTCAGAAATTTACATTAACCTTGATGATCAATGAAAATCCGCTCGTGAGCACGGTTTCATGACACTATGCCAAATTAAAAACGTCACCGTACCTTCAATCAATCAAACGACAGGGATAAATTCCAATATTGGTCAGTGCATTCGGGAACATAACTCAATAATGTATCATGCCAGAAAAAATACTCTTCGAAAGACATAAAACCGAAGTCCAACACATCAAACTCAACAAACGAAAAACACCAGCATATCGCTTCTTGTATCACTGGCTCAACTGTATCACAGCAAACATTCATCGGACAATTCACTGGGAAAAAAGATCGTGACCAGTGCATCATCGAGTATTGCTCGAGCTTGATCACCGTTCAATACGGGAAACAATTGTACGTTTCCTTGTATATACAGTACTCAACTAATGCGCAAAAATAATAATTCCAAACCACGGCTGGCTACACGAAATTTGTTCCGATTCTATTGTTGCAAAAATCACTACAGTATTTCATACATTGCTTGCATATTCTGCTCCATTCTCGACTGTTGATCACAACGTAATTCTCCCATCTGGATTATCTTTTCTACCCTATACATTGGTTTCCCAATCACCCATCAATAGCAAAATGGACTTCGAACTTGGATTCTCATAACTGACCACAGCACATCGCATTCTTGGCATCCCGAACAATCTCAAAACTTTGTTCACACACACTTAAATTTTTAGAATGCTCCTTACGTGCACTTGAAACACATTTGGATCTTGGCTAGCAGAACGTGCTGAAAACATTTTCTCAAAAAGGAGAAATTCAATGTAATTATGCTACAGCGGGTCATTCAATTACCTCAATTCCACAACAACAACAAAAAAAACTTATCGCCGAATGCGAATTTTGTGCTTAAGAAATGGACAGAAATTAAAGCTCAGACAATATTTCGGACAACGTACAATCAGCTGAAAACACTTCAAGGAAGAAGTTTTGGCTGCTTGAACTTCCACCGTTGACCAGGAACGGACGGATTGCACTCACGCATCAACACACTGTCTCCAGGGCGCAACCCAGTCGAGTCAATGCAGAGACCAGATTCTTTATGTTTCAGCAATCCCGTGTTCTACAGAAAAATATAACGAATTTTGGTGAGAGTTGGAACTCGATAACTGGAATCTACCAATGTCAAATTTTTTCAAGTCCCCGTCCGAGTCCCCTAAAACACAATGCATTAAAAGTCTTCCCAACTCGAAGGCTTTTCTCCTGAAAGCTCCATAACTCAAATTTTCTGGAGGCTTTTTGGCAATTATTTCATTGACACAGGAAAGACAAAAACAATGAACTCGATGCACTTAGAAAAGAACTGAAAGTCTAGTTAGGCATTTACTCCAGGTTCAATATCCTGTCAACTAATTTAAGAAGAAAATTAAGGCCCAGAATATCACCCACTACAATGTCCTGCAATTCTTATTTCCCAACGCAAATGCTTGTTACACTAAGTGGGAACCTCCTTCATTGGAATTTTTCTACTCGACCCGCAAAGCTCGACTTATAGAGGTTTGACTGCAGTTGAAGAATCTTCCGCCTCACCTCGTCGTAGTCCCACAGATGTTCTGGTTTTGGCTGCATGTCCGACTCACATGATGTCATCTGCAGCGTATTAGCGCGCATTGTATTATTATAGTCGCCAAGGACCCCACAAGTACCTTCTCTTCTGAACACTCGTGTTTTCGAGTATGCAACCAACTAAAAATATTAAAAAAGGAAAATTTCAAAGAACTAACGGATGGTGAAGTCCATGAGCTCACCTGATTCATAGTTAGCCCGTCATAGCAATAATAAACACCAACAATGAAGGTCGTATCAACGTGCTGCTCTCTGTTCAAGGCATCCAGACACAAGCGACCCATTTCTTCCACATTCATCAACTACGAGAAAACATTTGAAAATGAAACTGAATGAACTGCAGTATTGGTTTTATTTTTTTAGTGCTCACTGTTCCAAAGAAAATTGATTGCTCGTCGAACACGTACTTCTGCGGCATAACGTTCTCCAAGTACCAACGAAAATCGTTGCACTTCAACTTATTTCTAACCAGCGTTCGATTCGTCAAGTCACCCACTTCTTTCGTCCTCAGAGACGGGCTCGCCAAGTAAAGGAACCGGATGAAATCATCCATCCAAACCCTCGCCATTCGAACGGTATTGATCCCGTGTGAATCCACGTTCCCAGGAAAGGTGTATGGGTGGAAGTCGCGAAAAATGTGGCCCACGACGGAGCAGGGAATTGACTCGAGTATCCCGCCGCACATCCACGTGCGGAAGGCCAGCTCAAGGTTTTCCCCGCCCCAAATAGTCATGCCTTCATCGTAAGATCCGATTTCGAAGAAGAAGTCTCGACCAACGGCCAAAAGACCACCTGCCATCGTGGGCGACCTGAAGGAAAACATGTGATTTTCTCTTTATACAAAAAAATTACTCCGAACGCAGAAACATACACGTTGAAGTAATTCTTTCACAAAATCAATCCCGAACAGTTCGACTTCAACGCCTCACAACCAAAACTCCCGTGATCATTTTCTACACCACAAACGTGTCTCCTGAATTCCAACATGTTTGAAAATTTCAAGTTATGCTAGAAAGAACGCATCAGGTCAAGCTAGATGGGTTTCTATCAATCGAAATCATATGAAGTTATTCTCGATGGTTTCCGACTAATCCCGAAGTCGATATTAAGACGAGTCTTCCTTAAATTTCAGAACGCAAAGGTAGGCATTAAAAATCAAATTCGATGTTCACTTTCGAGGCTTGTATTAGTAGGATTACAGGAAAATAGTTTCGGAAATTCCTTCGTCTTTGTTGGAGAAAAAGTATTCAAAAAATGACATATTTGTTACTATCCGATGGGCTTAATTTGGGTAGTTGGTGCACTGACATTTGTTGGTGTGAACCCTTAAAACCCTTGCGCAACAGCTTGTATAAAAGCGCGCACCAGAACTGACATACGCAAGACTGCAATTTTCTTGAGAAGACGCCGCGACAAGCAAAACCGACTAAACTACATTCAGTTCTGCTTGTTTTGCGACAAGCAAAATCGACTCATTTGTGACCATCCGGAAAATCGAGAGCATTATTTTCCTTTTAGAAGCTATTCGGCGCCTACTGTGAAGGGAAGCTAACCTCATTCCGGGAGTCCGAAAAAAAGTGGAATTTACGAAGAATACGAAAACTTCTAAAAATAGTTGTAATTAGCATTAAAAGGAGAAAAGAACGTTGTTGGTCAAATTAGAACAGTTTCCCCCAACCCTTTTTGGCCTGCGGACAGGCAAATTGCCATGAAATGTTTTGCGGACTAGCAAATTTCCTTACAATTGCTCGCGGACTGGCAAACTTCAATGAAATTTTTGCACACCAGGAGACATTTTTGGTAATACTGTACTTCACCTGCCATAAAGTCCTTAGCTATAGGGGGTATGTCTTCAGAAGTTAGAAAACTGAGCTGAGCTGCAAAAAAAAAGTTCTTGGAAGGAATTCTTGAAAAAATTTATTTCAGCAGGCAAAAATGAATCTGAAGTTGTCATTAGGACAAAAATGAAATTTTATTTATCATCAGATAATGTCAACTGCCTTCGTTCTCTTGAAGGTTCAGATAAAGATAACAGACTTCATTACCTTTGATAAGGAAAATTTCCCAAGGACCGGCAAAAAACTTCTGCTGCCCACAAGTTGCAGACCACTGATTTAGAATAGAAAAAAATTTGCTCAGCGTTAAATACGCTGAGCTAATTTTTTAATATTCTACAGTATACGCATAAAATCTTCTCACTATTCTTTCAAAAACCCCGGAATTTTCGATCTTTGAGCAGAAGGAACGTCTGTGACAAACCTGACAGGCATTATAGGATCTCCACGCCTTCTCCTCTGCTCACTTTCAATCGGAGTGATCCAAGTGAAATGACCGCTCCACGTGAAACCTCCAACTTGACTACTATCTTGCGGCGTTTGAGGATAAGCCAAAGTCTTGTCATCAATGGAACTAATGACCGGGACCAGGACAACATTCGTCTGATCCTTGATTCTCTGCAGCAAAGGCTCCAGCCATCCTTGGTTACATTCGCAGTGGGCATCAAGAAAAACCAAAACATCTCCTTTGGCTGCAAGAGCACCACGGAGTTTCGCCCGCACAAGGCCATTCCTTTCCAGCAACCGCAGGATCTTCACCTTTGGCGGCAAACGGGTGCGAACGTAATACTCCAAAAATCTTCCAATATGTGCTGAAAAAATTCCAAGTGTAATTCAACGATCACAACATAGCAACCGAGAACATTTACAGCAAAATCAAATCACACGTCTGAATATTCCTAAAAATTGGAAATTCGTACGGGCGTCACTCAAGTCGTCGACAAGGATAACTTCTTCCAAATGATGCGGGGATTTGTCCAGAACGCTGTACACGGTTCGCATCAAACTCGACCATGCTTCATTATTGAACACCAAAATCACAGATGCGGATGGAAGCGATGCGTCGTAATGCACAGATTTACACCTGAATGAAATCGAAACATAAATTTTCAAGCGACCCGAAGATTCAACAGATCAATTTGTATGGATAGATTTTACTACGCGGTCAAAGAAAAATAAAGAGGGCCCCCAACAAGCGGACGCCCCGAAGAACGGAAAATTTGACTTAGGGACACTCGATAACTCAAAAAATCTGCCCTGGCAAGATACTAACGTTTCACTACCATTTCGAGGCAAATGGAAGAATTGTATTTTTCAAAATTTCGATAACTCTTCAACAAATTTAGCTTTTTATATTCAAACGAAATTGTAATGAAATTTCATTATTAATTGGTAATTTCATTATCAATTCATAATCCAAAACATGCTAATTTTTTAGCTTTCTTTGCGAGTTCTTTACATCATGTCATGATAACAACGAAGCAACTGAAAGACTACACAGTACAGGAAACCTTTTGCTTTTTCTTCAATTTTTGGGCTCCTCTTCAAGATAAAAAATTTTACCCTGCGTGTTTTTCCTGGTCTCGGAAGTTGAAAAATTGTTTTATTCGATTTTTATGGGACTTTTACTACATGTTGGATCACGTTTTCCCGTAGGCTACAATGGGAAAATACTTAATTGGTTCTTCTGCTAGTCAAAAATATGGATCAAGTCCCTCAAAAATTTTAACATCGTAATTTTTTCCAACTTCAATGTACGGAAGAAAAACCACAAAAAATTCGCAGTTTTGGCATGAAAAGACGCCTAAAACGCGAAGAACAAGCACATTTATCGTTACATCTTTCAGTTGATGAAAAAAAACCCTGAAAAGATAAATAGAAAATTATCTCGTTTATGATCATGAATTGAAGTAAATTTATGTTGAGATTTATTTTGAAGTTTTGTGAACATAATTAGGTGAATTTTTAAAATGTTGATGGCGTCAGTATCACGAGACATGGTCCGGTTGTCGAGCAGACTTTTTTTTATATGTTAGTGTCCCTAAGTTGAATCGTCCGTATCTCGGGGTCCCATCATACAATACTGTACAGCGACAAGTCAGAAACGTGAAATACTCACTGAGGTAAACGAACATCAGGCACGGAGCGGTTCAATGGAATCCGATCACTCAGGTATAAATTAAAGGCAGCCTTTTTGCCAATAGCATCTGCTTCTTCCTTCTCCTTGCCCACCAATTCTACTCCTTTTCCGAGCTCTCCAAATCCAGGAACAATCTTACTCTCCCTTTCCTGAATTTGCTCTTCGAATTTCTTCACCTCTTCCGATGAAAATGCGTACGCCGGGTCGTGAACATTCAGCAGTAACTGCGTTGAAACATCCAGCGATGGTTCAGGAATCGGCTCGTGATTTCGATCGAAGTGCCACTTATTTGGGTTCTTGTGTTGCGGTATCGACGGGTCACTCGGTCGATGGGAAATAATATGATCAACGTACAAATACAAAGAGCACAATGAGATCAACAGCAGGAGTTTTTGGCGACCTCGACGGCGAGGCAGGAAGGACGTCACTCCGGGACACCATGACCGCGACACGGGAATCTTCAAACGAAATGGATTTGACATCCTTCGACGAGTACACGATTTAAACCTTCTGAAAGGAGAAAAATGTTGATCAAAGCAATCCCATCAATGCCAATACCAATCATTCATCTCACTGTTCCACACCCGTCGGACTTGGAAACTTCATTCATTTCACCTGATGCAACACAAAATTAATCGTGGATCCTTGCAAACTGGAATCCATTCCCCACAAAAAAAAAAAAAACATAAAACAAACCCCTCGAAACAATTCCATCCCCAGATAAATAATAAAAATTGGAATTAAAAATAAATTATACGACCTTGAACAATATTAACACAAATGCTAACCGTCTAACATCACATCTTCAAAATATCTAATAGTTGCTGCGTCGCAACAATGCACGGAAATGGACATGATTCAAGCACACGAAATGGTCACATTCACGTCATTACAGGAAGCAACGCAAGATAACGATGACAAACATAAAGAAATGTTGATACAATTTTTTCGAACTCTGTTACAACCAGGGAATCATTCTCGCTGAATCCAAGATGGTTTCAACGAAAAATATCATCGGCTCAAAGCAGGAAATATAGGAAATACTGCTCAGTACTGAAAATTGAAGCTATGTTTGAACTCTCAAGTCAACTAAGATTAAATTTGTTGCATTCATCAATCCCTGAATTCACCTCAATAGGCTCGAGGGCACAGTTTTCTAAGAACGGGGGATGTTTCTATTAGAAAACATCGTCCGAAGAAACGCACGGAATTTTTAAAACGATCAAATCGAATGGCAAGCCATCGGTCACTAACGCATCATGAAACAGATTCTGTGGACTGGACGAGAGCAATGCGAACATCTTTGAAATTCATGATTGGGTCAGTAGGATAAAAAAAAACAGTCGAATAAAATTTCTGGCAATTAGAGTTAAAAAAAAAAAAAAAAGAAAGCCTGAACCCATTGCGAGACAAATAAATAAGGTCAAACATGAAAGCCTGGAATCGAACGTGAAAATGTTTCCGCTTTTCCTCACTGCTTGGTAAACACTTCCGTTAAACTTATTTTGGAAAAAGCGAACAAAAAACAAGTTCAACAAGAGATCTGCTCATTCAGTGTTGGAGACATGAGCAAATTAAAATCCACTAGTACAGCCCTGCACAAGCTGCTGTCACCTCATCTGCGAGAAGCAGGAATGTTTCATAAGCATTTTTCACAATCCAGACGTAGGAGTTTCGTACATGAGCGTGCACTACAGGCCACCAAATCAAGATCCATTCCCAGATTCTTCCGAAAAACTCTCGGATATTCAGTTCAACGAACTTATCACAAACCCACCTCCAAGACTGCACCGCGGAATGCTGAACAATCTCCACATATTCGCTGATCACTTCAACGGAGCTCTGAATATCCCGTGAGTTCCAAGTTTCATACACCCAGTTTGTCAGATGAAATAACTTTTCTTTGGAAAGCACGAAGCACGCCAGAAGCTGAACATGTACTTCATCGAAAACTTCAGTGCACGTTTTCATGAGATTTTCTCGCGAATAGTCGCCACCCGCACTCACTAGCAAAACGCTGACGAAGAAGACGAATGCCAAAAGCGCTAGAATCATGACTGCTTTCAACAAAAAGATAATCCATGAACCTGCAAGAAAAACGATAAACTCACAATTCATTACCAGATGATGCAATAAAATTCGACTGACTTTTACTTCTGAAGTTTTTCGGGATTCAAAAAAAGTTCACCTTCGAGATTAGCTTGTCCTCCTTTACTCTAATAATTTAATTAAAATCAACTGAAAAAAACACGTAAATTGCGCTGAGAACATTGAACTAACGTCGGTTTCTTTTCGTTGAGTCAAGAGATTTTAATTTGGACTCCAGCGAAAATTAAATGTACAGCAGAGTAACTTTAATTCATCCAAAAATACACCAGATGATGTAATAAGACTAAGAACAACGTGATACTGTGAAAGAATGCTTAGGATCGATCTCCACATGAAAGAAGGAAATACTAATAACAGTTCCGCACCTCTAACTGGTTGGGCATCACGAGCAACGCCATTCTGAAATGCGTGTGATACTGGCTTAACTTGATGATTTGATTGTACTTGAGCGCGGTTCTCCATGGCACGCTTGTTATTGGCTTGTGCTTTCTGCTTCTCCTTTGCCACTTTCTTCTCTTGCAGGCGCTTTGCTTCTTCGGCTTCAGCGGCCTTCTTTTCTTTCAACTCTCGTTCTGCAAAAAAATAAATAATTGTATTTCACCTCATGTGACGCACAGCGCGACACTTTCGAAGCACAGAAATAAGAAACCATCCCTCTCGATAAACACGACTAATATTTGTCTCCTTACACTCCATCTACTCATTAGGAAAGTACAATTTCCGGCAAACAAACACTAGAGTGTCAAAATCGGCTGAAAATTCAGATGGAAAACCATCTTTGAAGACCGCGCTTGCTTCTGGTGATACACGGTAATTTCAACAAGCCAAAATGTATCGAAGTGACGAAAAACTCAGAAAGACAACGCATAATTACTCACGTTTAACCGAACGAAAGAGGTGATCTGGACAAAACTGGAAAATTTTAGTGCAACTCATGAAGCGTTTCAATGCTTCTGCACATTATACTTTCAAATTATTCTTCGTTTCACTGAGTCACTCTTTCTAACTTTATTTTTCCATTTCTTTTTTCTTGTTGGCAGTCCAAAGCTTTCCGGAATTCTGTTTCAACTGCTTCGCTTGTAATGGTTTACAGCTGGCCGGAGTGCAAGGCTTTCCAGCCTTTTAGGCAAATGATGATTAAACAAAAGAATACTTTTAAATCGCTGACAAGACTTTATCATACACCAACTAAAAGCGCTCAAACGCACGTAAATACAGTATCACAAAAACTGATTATTCTACACATCAGATTTGTTACGTTCAGCGGCTGAGGACAATTCAACCAGAAATTCAAGTGAAATGCATTCAACTGCGAAAGTCATAACAATCGTGGATCCAGGAATCCACAAGTAAACCCAACACGTCCCAGATTTTCAAGTCCAACTCGATTTTCTACTCACCCTCATGCACTAAAATACGTTTTTTTTTTATTCTCTCACTGGCGGAATGATATACAAATCGATACAGTCGAAAAACGATAAGCCGTCAGAATTTGTTCGTGAGTTTTGCGACAGTTCAACGGGCTTGCCGGTTTAAAGGGAGTTGGTGCTACATCAAAAAAGCTAAAATAATATAAAAATTAGTTATACTGTAATGGGAAATAAAATTCTTATTCTTTTAGAAATTAATCAAAATAGGCCTGGGGTGCGTAAATTAAATCTAGCTAATGTTTCCAAGAAGTACATTGTGTCACCTTTGTGCTTGTGCTCTTTAAAAATCAGAAACCTCTCGCGGAAACTTGAATCTCGTTCGCGGGCTATCGAAGACAAAAAATATTGAAGGAAGCATATTCGATTTCTCATTAATTTTGGAGGATGGTGTTTTAACGGGGTTTCCAATGCCTTCATCATTAAAAATGACTTGTTTTTCAAAATTAATTGGCGGTTGCGTGGGTGGCGGTTTATTGGGGGCATCTTAACGGAATTTGACTACAATACTGACCTCGCTTTCTAGTCAACTCCTCTTGCTTTTTCCGTTCGTTGTTACTCTGGACTTCCATCATATGTTCAACAGATTTTTTGGCAGCCGCTTCACAACCTCTCGATGTTGCACATAGCGCCGCTACATCTTGAAGTTTTTTATCAGTCCAGTTATTATTTTTGAGATCGACCCACTTAAGCTTCTTCAAATTTCCAAACGTCGGCGGAAGCGTCAGTAACTGTCAAATGAAAAGAGAAGCTCGTTAAAACTTCATAATTTCAACGCAAGCCACAAAGCTAGATCATCTTACTTTGTTTGAATATAAGTCGAGAAACTCCAGGTGCTGTAATCGATCAATCGACGGGGGTAAAACTTTTATATGATTCTTACTCAAATCCAATCGCGTCAAACGCAGGACTGAGGCGCAGAAATTATCCTGTAACGTCAAAAGAGGGTCAGTTATTCTTCCGCTAATGAACAGAAAAGCGAAAAAGTCGTCTACTCACGGGCAACCGTTCCAGGTAATTATTTGAGAGATCCAATTGACGCAAACTTTGGATTTCTTTCTATGGAAAACATAAGAATCAGTGAATGGAAAACCGCAATGAACCGTAAGAGGAACTTACAAGCTCTTTGCACGGAATATCCGCGTCGCGCAGTTCCCTCAGACTTAAATCAAGAGAGCCATCATTCATCTTTTTTCTCAAAGCAATTGCGGAAAAATCGCGTTGCGTCATGGTTGATCAGAAACAAATGTGAATAAATCTGCCGGGATTATTTAAAAAAAATTTCTATCAACTAGCTACAAAAACACACAAACACTTGAATATTGAGCACCAAAAACATAAAGGTCCTTCCTTGAGCAGCACGTCGTCATGGAAAACCATTCGAATAAATAAAAAAAAAAAACCCGAAGATGGGAAAATTCAGCACACTCGGCGTTCTTAAATAAATGTTCATATCACAACACGATTCCTTCCGTTCTCGATTCTTAAGTCAGCGTTGGATTTTCAGCATTGACCAACGCACGACGCACAAGATTCTAGTAAGATCTGAAAAGTAAATACACGGTCAATTCATAAAGACAAATCACGATTCGAATCATAGATTTCAATCGAAAAAATTAGAACTCGAACGTTTCGTGGACTTAATTCATCATCACTCTTCCCCACCTCCGACTAGTTTTGGAACACGTTAAAAATCGATTCCCACCGGAGTTCAGCAAAATTTTTCAAAGCAGTCGAAATTTTCAAAACAAAATGATTTTCTGAAAACCAGAAGCGACGGAAGTTCTTTCGCATACATTTTGCCCACGAAACGTTAGATTTTGTTATCCGAAATGAACAGATACCACCCCTTGCACAATGGCAGAAGGCAAAAAGCAACTCTATTCTTCCTCGTCGTGAAGAGAAAATATCGAAATGGCAGCTGCCTGACAACTGGCCAAACGTTCAGTCTCTCCACATTTCGAAAGAAATGCGGGTCACAAGGCATTCAAATACGCACAAAAAAAACAATCGAACAGTAAATGTTGAGGAGAAGAAATCACTTCCACACGCATTACCCAATGAACTAGATCACAGGAACCAAACGATCATCGAAGATACAACTGAGTAAACGAGTCCCATCAAGTAGCCCTAAAATGTAAAGCTGCTCATTTTCAGAGCCTACGGATAACGTGTCTGAGCAGATTGAGATCTCTGGTCACCTTGTTCGTTTCCCTTAGAATTAATTTCACTTCAAACGTATAGCTCCACCGCAAGGTATTCGGACTAATAGCGTTTATACAAAAAGGCCCCATGCCAAGAGAGGCTTCAAGTTAGACATGAAAAGTGAAAGCTGCCTGTTTCATCATGACGGCTTGGCTGCTTCCTTGGTTGCAATGATTAGTGGCGTCAAGCAACTCAACGGCAAAGCGCACTTCATGAACGGATGCTGGAAACAAAAAAGGGCGAGAAATATGAAATTAATTGCAATCCAAGAGTAGGCATACAAGAAAACACAATAAACGCAGCAGAAAATTTCGAAATACTGTACTAGTTTTGAAAAAGATACAAAAGTATTCGTCAAAATACCGAATGCGCCCTCGAGTATGACCAGGTTTTCTGTTCTTAAAATTTAGATAAAATCCTATCCACAAGAATTACACGCAGCCCAACTTTAGTGACTAAGAAGGACGAAATTTTTTCAAGAAAATCTATCAAAATCAAACCAGCAAAATATTCAAAACATTAACTTAAAATAGTTAAAATGAACTCAAATTTAATCAATCTTGCAATTTTTCCATTGAAAATGATTCTTTGTGGCAATTTGTTATGAATTTTCTTTACAGATGAAGTACTACGAGCATCTAAACTTATAAAAGCGCCCCTTTTTTCGCAATCGATTTTGAAAAAAAAGGTGCATGTGGTACTCAAGCAAATGCGAGAAATAATTCTCAACAGGGTAGCGTTGGTCGAATAAATAAAAAAGAAATCATGGGAAGAAATCTCATGCGGATTTCATTCCTAACTTGCGCACTGAATTAAATTCAGGTCGGGTCAACGATACTTTTATGCAGATAGCCAACTAGAAAAATACCTGTAGCAAGGAAGTCGCATCGCCACGTTTCTCCACCTGCACCTCAAGACACTTGTCCAGGAAGTCCTGGAAAACTGGCGACAATTTATGCTTGTCATTGATTTCGGGCTTTCCGTTCGTGGCGATGAGATATAAGGCCCGCAGGGGGTTCTCGTTGAGATACGGTGGCTCGCCTTCGATCATCTCAATAGCCATGATGCCCAGGGACCAAATGTCGACTTTCGGGCCATACTGCTTTCTCGTAACCACTTCGGGGGCCATCCAGTACGGCGTCCCGACCATTGTTGTGCGTTTCGATTGCTCCATCGACAGTTGGGCGCAGAACCCGAAATCGGCTGCGAAGACGGCATAACGACAACTTAATCTCTATTTTCCTTCGCTTGTCGATCACATGATGCACGACAAAGATTCTCTTCATACAAATTTTAAGTCCGAAAAACAAAACAAAACATACTGAGCACGTCATCCGAAACGAGGAATAAAAAACTGGCGACCGCTTGTCCAGTAAGCCAAACGCCCAGCGTGGCTAATGAAGTGAGCCATCAATTGAAACGAGCTGCGCCAACACAGCTATCGTTCATCAAATAAATCCTACATTTTCGTCGGCGAAAATGACCGTAAATCAAATTTTAACCAACCTGAAAATTCTTCCATAACTCCGCAATTCGATGCTCGGTTAAGATGGAAAATCATCGTTTGAAAGGAATACTTGCATTCGAATCTCAAGAGACATGGATCTATCATACAGGAAATTTTTACATACAGTCATACCTCTCTCAGTCGAATTCGAAGGGACCAACAACAAAATTCGACTTCGAGTTAGGGAGGTGAGGGAAACTAAGAATGAAAATACTTGCTGTAAATTTCGACAGACGTAATTGGGGCCCTGAAATGTGAGCTGCAACTTTGTCAATTGTGCTCAAAAGCATTTCCTTAATTATTCCCTTCACATAAAAAAGACTTACCATCGGAAACTGCAGTATAAATGAGTCTACACTCTACAGGATACAAAATGTCAAGCCAGGATTTAATGGACTAATTAAAATTGCTCATTCTCCTTTCCAAAAGCATTAGCATTTGAATTCCTGTCCTTCCTCGTCTTCAGCAATTTCGAGTGAAAAAACTTACAGTTGAAACATTTCGAGTGACTTCTGACAGCAACTAGAAAATAATTCATGGTTGAGAGTTTCCAGTTGAAGAGGACGGACTGCATTTCCTGCGTTTATTGCAAAAGAATAGGAGCTTCCGTCATGTTGAATACATAACGTTTGGAAATTAACATGGTACATAGTCGCAAGAGTTTTCTCCCGTCATCCTAGCATTCCATTACACTGCACTGCGGTAAAGAGTACAGTAGAATTTCGTAACAACGAAGCGTTTGGGATCTTAAGACAAACTTCGTTATGAACGAAAATTCGTTGAAACCAAATTGAAAGAGCCCTTTGGCTATTGGACAGGAACAAAAAAAAAATCGTTGCAAGCATAAATACATTGAAACTAGATTCTGCTTCACTGCGATCGCTTCAGTTTCCGGACAGAAAGTAAATCAAGCAGGTTGATGAATGAACAGTTCATTCGCGAGGGCAACAAAGCACTCACTGAGCTTGACGCTGCCATCCATTCCCAACAGGATATTGTCACTCTTGATGTCCCGGTGTATAACGTGGTTCGCGTGCAGAAACTCCAAGGCTTGCAGGACTTCTCTACAAACAGCCGCAATTTGACCCTCGTCCATGCAAGTCTCCGTCACAACATCTGTCAGAGAACCTCCCGGCAAGTACTCCATAATGACCCAGAGCTCTTCGCCCACTAGATACGAGTCAAGGTAGTTCACAACATTCGGGTGTTTGTTGTGTTTCATGACAATGATCTCGTTGATGATGAGTTCTTTTCTTGGCTGGTCAGCCAGATTCATTTGTTTGATAGCAACTTCTTGAGCAGTCGCCGACTCCATCGCAGTATAAACAACACCGGAAGCTCTGTAAAACATAAAAAACTGCTTCACTTCCGCTTCCACACATGTTCGATAGAATGATTTTCATCAGCGCCGAATATTTCAGCTCATGATCTTTTCGATTATGAAATATTGTACGAAAAGTATATTCAGCCCGGCATTTCGATAATACAAAATAAATAGACCAGTCAATCATCAGTAAAGGCTGAATACTCGGGACACATCGTACAATTTATACTGTAAACAAAATTATGATATACTCCATGATGTCAAGTTCTGGGATTTTTTTCGAATAAAAAAATTTCATTTACTGCACAAGTGAAAACTTCCCAGCGATGACTGGAGTTCTCCACACATATCACTGGGAAAAGTTTGCCAGGCCAGCGGAAAATTAGAATTTCTCTTATTGTTTTCGCCATAATCCAGAATATAGAAACGATAATAATTAAAACAACAAAAAATTCAATTTTTTAGCTGGTCTGAATTTTTTCAGCTCATCGTATGCTGATACAAACACGTTCTCTAACTCTAACGAACCCGAATTCAAGCAAGTTAAGTCTGCTCACCCTTGTCCAATCTTCTCCAATTTGGTGTACTTTCTATTAGGATCTCCGACTGAAACGATGGTTCGCAATTTGGCAAGAACTTCCTCGTCGCTGATTTTCTTCTTTTTTTGGCGGTCAGCGGCATTCGTACCCGACACGGCGTTTGTGGGACTGCTACTCGTGCCTGAAGGCGGCGGTGGCGGCGGCAATACTGGATTCGGCGCTTCAACCGCCGAGTTTTTATTGTCATCAAGGGCATATGGGGTTGAATTGCCGTTCCCTGAACCGTGCGGATGATACGCAGGGCTTATATCATCAGGTTCGGGCGGCTCCACAACTTCGCCATCCTCTTCTACTGGTTTTGTGT
Source organism: Notodromas monacha (assembly GCA_905338405.1). Taxonomy (NCBI): domain Eukaryota; kingdom Metazoa; phylum Arthropoda; class Ostracoda; order Podocopida; family Cyprididae; genus Notodromas; species Notodromas monacha. Next base: position 52,461 of record CAJPEX010001091.1, read on the forward strand.
ACTGAAATTATGGATGAAATTATCCGAAAATCTCGAACGCGTAATGTGAGTCGCCGCAGAGGGGAAAATTCCTTAGAATACAGTTAAACCTCGGCTTACTGTCACCGTTTGCCCTCGCACATTTTGCGGGACTAAACAAGGGTGGCACTAAATCGGGGGTATTGTAACTGTAAGGGAGAATTTAGTTGAGGGTTTTTATTGCAGGCAAATAAAGTTTGTTTTTAGAATTTTTAGGCCACTGAGGGTTTCATAAAAGAGAAAGCCGTTAGCAATAATTTGAAGGTAAAATGTATAGCTTTTTGCGCTGTTGTTTCAAAATATTTTATCGACGGAATATTTTAAATTCTATGCATATTGGGTCTGGGAAAAGAACAAAGCTGTTCCTTGAGTTTTTTGCATAACATTTTTTCATCAGGCGCCATCACAAAGGAATCGCCAATGTTTCAAGGAAATCTTCTTTTTTCTCAATTTTCAATGGAGTAGGGTATCATGGTACAACACAAAATTTTCAAAAATGGAGATTCAAAAATAAAATTCTCAAAATCATCCTGAGTTTTCATGCGAGCATGGCGATGTGATTCTCAGTTATAACCCGATGATATCCTTGGAAAAATGCCAAATAGTAATTGCTCATTCGTGACAAGGATTTTTCGTGGCACTAAATCGTGGTTTCTTTCGAGAACACAATTCAAAAAGATTTGTCCCAGGGAAATTTGTGGCACTATACAAGGATACCACTGAGAATAAATGTTACTCACAATGGACTTGGTTTTCTCTGGTCGACTAGCAATCTGCGGGGGAGGCGGTAAGTCATCCAAACCGTCCTCGTCTCCCCGTCTCGTGTCTTCCGTGACTTTTGGCACTCTAGGCGCCGGTTTGGGCGGCTTCGGTGGCGGGGGATACTTCGGATGCTGATGGTACGCATGGTGTTCGGGCGACGGATGATGTTGTTGCTGTTGCTGTTGGTGCTGTTGCTGCTGCGGATGGTGTAGATGGTGGTGATTGTGCTGCTGATGGAGATGCACGGGCGGAGGAGGAGGCGGCGGTTGCGGCGGTGGTGGATGCGGAACTTGCGTTGAGTGATTACTTTTATTCTTGGGCTGAAATGTGGACACCTGAGACATAGAAATTCATGTTAATTGTGAGCCACGACCCTCATTAATTGCATTTATCAAGACACAGCCATCCCTTCGAGAGCTGATCATGCGTCCGATAGCGAACCAATTCAATAAAATTCCGGAGAAATTGCTCGTTTCAGATCTTGCTTCCTTAAACACGTAACTGGGACAAAATCTCATTTTCTCTCATAATCGAACAAATACAGTCTGACTAATCTAAGTTGAATTTGAAGGGACCAACAAAAAAAGTTGACTTACGAGAGCCTTCGAGTTAGAGGGGTTGGGGAAACTAGGTCTGAAAATGCTTGCGGCACATTTTGAAAGCGATTAGGACTGCAATTTTTGCTGAAACTGTATGCAGCGTGTCCAAAAGCATTGCCTAAATTATTTCCACTGCATGAGAACAGCTAACCAAAAAACTGCAGTATCAATGAGTCTACAGGATGCAAAACCTCAGGCCAGGATATGATGGACCAATTAAAGTTGTTCATCTTCCTTTTCAAAAGTATTATCAAATGAATTTCCTATCCTTTCTTGTCTTCAAAAATTTCAAGTTGAGGATCTTCACAGATGAAACATTTCAAGTTGATGGGTTCCGGTTTAATTGTTTCAATGGGACAGAGAATAGAAAAAAAATCGAGTGAAAGAGGTTTTCGACTTGAGAGGTTCGCGTTGAATAGGTCCGACTGCACCTCGAAAATATATAGAACGGATTATATATAACAAGCTCTCTTTCTTCTCGCATTATTCTTCACGCAGACCATCAACCTCATGGCGAACACCGCGGTTGTTCTAAGTAACACGACTTGTTCAAATTCCGCATACCTGACTGGTCATGCTCATCACAGGTGCTGAATGCGGACTGACGACAGCAGTATACGACGGCGAGTGGGGAGGATGGTGGTGAACATGCTGGTTGTAGTGGTGCGCCCACGGCGAGTTTCTGTCTATTGCTGCGATAGTTGGAAGAAAATACGGTAATAACAATATATTAAAAAATTTCAAATTATTTCATTATTTGTATCAAAATTCAGCAGCCGCTTGGGATGCGATTTTGGCAGCTGTTGATGAAAATGGCGGAATTCTCTTTGAAGACGAGGCAAACCTTGGAATTAATGCCATGTCGATTTGAAGAATTCTGAAGGAAAAGCTGGGCAAAACAAAAATTGTCTTTATTGCGACAAAGGATGCTATTTCTGAACAATAATTTTTTTTCAGCACTATCATATGCCATTTCAATTTCTATCCCGAGAATCTTTATTCGAGCCCTCATATGAAAAATTCATCTAGATTTCAGAAATAGGAATAAAATGGCTCATCACTTTTTTCGCTTATAAATTAGAATGCATCAAATACTGCAGAGGGAATATGCACATCAAATAGCGCCAGTGTGAAAAAAGTTGTCATAAAAGTTCAATATCGGAACTCACAAGTGTGATTCTTACTCGCAGCATTGGGACCATGGTATGGCGAAGACATGGGACTCTGTGAGAACATGAGGAACGCAGACGAGATGGACGTTGGCGACGGATACTCGCCGGAATTCCCCGAAGACGAGTGTTTGTTCGACAGCGTGTGCGCCACCATGTACTTCGTTTCCATGTGGCTCCGTTTCGTGTCATCGTAGTACTTGAGCACATCTAGTACTGCTTGGGGGTTCTTTTTCTGCTCTTGCTTACTGATATTGGAGGACATCAGTAACTTACTCCATTCATCCGGGAGACCCTAACATCAGTAACAATAGTGATGGATTTACAGTTTATTCGCACAAATACTGCATTAACCCGGCGCAAAAAAGCTTCATTACTCAAACGGCAACTCACTTTGAATCAATTAAGGCTGAAAGCACTTTACGTTTCGCATAGAATTCAACGAAATAAAAAAACCGTCCTCGTCTAGCCAGACAGTCGGGACGACGACACAGAAAAATAATCCAAGCACAGCAAACACGGAAAACAAAGTTTGAAAAATAATTTCATGAAAACTCACTTGTCGCGGAAGCTTTACGTCCAGACACGCAGCAAAAAAAGCAATCGGAAAATTTTTGTTTCGTCAGCGTTGGAAGTTCATCACTACGTTCAACAACGAAATAAAGAAAGCCATACGATTACTCACCGTGAATTCCCCGCTGATCGGGTCAAAACCAACATGAATATCATGCTTGAAGTTCGTGGGACTGGAAATGTCCGGCTTATCGTTCTCTGAACGACGCGAGCCCAGCTTACTCTTCGATTTATTTTTCTTTTTGTCCACATCGGGTTCCTTTGGCAAAGGTCGGAATTCCACATTCACGCCCAACGGATTGTCTCTCGTTTCTCTGACAGTCGTAAAATTTGGGAAATCATAATTCAAAATCAGAACTGAATGTGACAGAATAATTCCTTACAGTTCTCCAGTAACATCACAACAATCGTGACAGATTCAGAGTTAATTCGCAGAATGTTATTAACACGGTGAAAAAAAAGCTTTATTATTCAAACGGCGACTCACATACATACATTTAAAGCTGAAAGCACGTTCCATTACGCATAGAATTCAACACAATTTCAAAATGGTCCTTATTTTGCCGAAAAATCGGGACGACGAAACAATGATCATCCAATCACCGAAAAACACGTAAAAAAAGTTGAAAAATAATAATTCCATTACAACTCATGACGGAGTCAAAAACATTTCAGAGAAGGAGCTAATTTGTGATAACCAACAAAAAAATTATACACAGTACAGTGCATTACTGTTAAAAAAACACTATCCAAGATAAAATAGGGAACTTCCTCGGAAGATATTCATAACTACAGTACATCAGAAAAATTCGCACGACAAAAAGGAAGCATTCCAGAAAAGGACTCACCGATTGCTTGTGTGCCGGATTGGGGGAGCAGGTGGTTTCTCGTCGTTATCGGACATGATTGTCCCGAAGATTTCAGTAACTAAAAACAAACTGAAGCAAACATTGAAGGTACTGTACAATGAGAGCAACTATCTCAGGAAAAAGACTCACCTCAAATACTTCACCAACGCATCTTCAATCGCCAGCAAACACGAAAAAAAGACCAAATTCACACGAACTACGTCCTCCGATAAAGTGTCATCTGCAATCATAAAATCGAGATTGAAGTGCTGACATCCTAACGACTCATCCGTAAAAATCCAGAATAAAGAGTGCGAGTCTGTCGGACAAGACGTGCGACACAATGTGACATTACACTTCAATAACTCATCATCAGGCGGATGCCGATCAGCTACACACACCTCTTCGTAACAGGGCTCAAGTTTCGATCTTGCCCCGAGGCAAGGCGAGTACCACACACTACTGCATGAATTTTTGCAACACCGAACACACCGAGAAGCTCGCGCCAAAGCAATCAGAAAAACGCCGAAGCGGAACAGTGCGTCTCGATCAAAGCTATTCAAGAAAACCGCGTCCATTGCTATCGTTCTTCGTCAGATGGAAGAGCACAAAATCAACCTCACAGGCATATTTCCGTTCCTCAGCGCAGCTGTTCGGAATGCATAAAATATGAGTTCTCATAGCTAAAAGGAGTCTTGAGAATTCGATATCTGACTCCATTCTCGATCACCTCAGCAACACGGCTTACAATACTTTTTTTCGTGGTTTTTGTGACACTCAAAAGACTCCACCAGCTTGAACTGAGAAGGAAACCCACGGTATACTTGAAACATTTTTTGTTTTTCAAAGGGCTCTGGTACAGCACATAAAACGTGTACTATGTTGAGAACGCCCAAGTATTTTTTTTTGCATCGAAATTCTGAACTCATTACATCATTCCAAATCAACTCAATGCGAAAAGAACTGGTACAAGCTCCGTTTTACTTTCTTCGACGACTACTTGACGAAATTATGAATAATCCCAGAGGAAACATAGATCGAAATTTCGAGGGAAAAAATGATTTCAGATCAAATGCCGGAGCCATAATTTCAAAACTACTTCAAGAAATCTTCAGAAAACGAGTATGAGCCAAAAAGACGCAGCAAGTGAAGCCTCTTGAATTACAAAAAGCCAATCAATCATCCGAGCTGCGGAGTTTCTACGAGATGCAAGCGTGGGGTGTTCACAATAGTCGGCGACAAAAGCGCTGGAAATGACATATATTTTGTACTCAGAAATTATCATTGCGGCATAAGGATCGCCAAATCGTATCATCAGCTTCCACCGCTTGACAAGGCAACACACCGCAAATTTTAAAACATCTACAACGCTTCGAGAAAAACAAAATTCTGCAGTTGACTGCATTAAATTAGCTGCGTCTACAGCATAGTTTAACTCAGAAGACAACTCTTGCGTGTGACACATTATAAAAAGTTCCCACTAAGTAAGAAAGCAAGAAAATTCGTAATCAATACGAGGGAATTACACCTGCACCGCATTTGATAAACTTCCAATTGGAAAGTAGATATTGCAACAACAAAAATCAACCAGAGTGCGTCAGAAAAAAAGATTTCATCACTGGAAAAAGTGACGATGCAGGACACTATCACACTAGGAGTAAATTGATAACACAGGGAACTTGAACACTCAATTTCGAAAATTCGCCATGATCAGCCAAGTTTTCAGCTCTATCTTCCTTGAAATTCCGCCAGCGCTTTTGTCAACATCATCATGCTTCACACCCGACAAAATCTAGACAAAAAGGCACCGATGTCCAAGACCGAACTTTGCAACCATTTGCCTTTCAAAGGGGGAATCCCGATAACCCTGAAATCAATCCAAAGCCGGACCAAATCGTTGCATATTAACACGGCGTGGAATGCCTCACCGCAAAATCATTAAAAAAAACAACAAGCAGCAATCGATACCTTCCATACGGAATTCCGCACCATAAATAAAATCCCTGACGCACGACGCATCATAACACAGACTCATTCAACACCTTCAAAATGAAAAAGAAAGAAAAAACAGAAGAAAAGTAAAACTCAAAAGATGCAGGCGAATACAGTATGATCGGATTTGCCCAGATCGCTGGACTCGGTCGGAGTTCGAAATACTCCAGAGTTTAAAATTTTGCTTCGCTTTCCTTTTTCTCACGTTAACGGTAATATGATCAAGTCACCTCACTTGAGATCAGTAAGATCATCCTCCAACATCTTTTGGATTTCGGAGTCAACTTCGCGACTCGCTTCGACAATGGCGCGACTGTCGGCGGTTCCCACAACTTCGTAGCCCTGCAATTCGTCCTCCAACTCCTTCTCCCAGTCGGCTTCTTTCTTCGGATTCTTGCCGCCACTTATTCGCAGCTTCGTGCTCAATTCGGCGCCCGTGAGACCACTAGTCGGTGGCGGGCAAAAATCGTCCGAAGCGAACTCATTCATCGGGCTCTCCGGTCCATCGTCGTCCTTGCCTTGTTTTTCTTCATGTAGCAAAACATTACAGTATTCAAATAATTTGATTATGCGTTTCTCGAAAAATTATTCGTTCATTATTAAAGCAACTCACATCAATGCAAAACTAATCATACCCGTTTCAAAAAGCAACTCACCATCGAAAGACGAGGTAGGAGATGAAACAGGCGATTCTTTCGAATCCTGTCGAGTAGCGGATATGGAAGACAGTTCCGACGACTGGCAAATGAGACTGACCCGGTAGAAATAATTCCGCCAGAACGGTTCTTCCTTCACCCTGTAAAATACCGGAAATCATCAACATTCAAAGGGGGCAATGAAAATGAAACTAAATATCAATCCAAGCAAACGTTCAATTCTTCTTACAGTAGATTTCGAAGGAAATCCATGGAACTTTCTAAATAGCATTATTAAAGAAAAAAAAAACGAAGTTTCGCAAAAATCAATTCACACTCGAAGCAGACGAGCACATTTTCGCAGAAACCATAGATATTCTACATCGAGTGGGAGAGGTTCGGAAGTACATACAATATACATTTACAAACTATCCGATCACAAAAATAAGTAAAAATCGTCAGCTGTGAAGCGCTTCTTTCTCTTCAAACAAGACAAAAGTTTTGATAAATGGGGAGGACGACAAAATGGACCACGAAACATAAATTCTGAAGTCCCATTAAATGGGAGACGAGATCCAAGAGAAAGCGAACGTAATGAGCCGTTTAAAATTATACGGTACGGCTTTAAAATGCTGTTAGTCAAATAGACCACTTGTAAGTTAAACGATCAGAATACAACTATTCATAAAGTCATTCTGAGCTGCTTTGGTTTTTCATTCAACCAACAAATTTCTCGCGCCCAAATACCTTTCATTTTTGCTTAAAATTGTCGTTAATGACCGAAGTTCAGTCATACGTATCTCACGTGCTCTCTCCCTTCCCCAACTTTTCAAGAGCAAACGCAGCCAATCTTTTCCAGCGAGCAATGCACTGACTGAAGGCTGATATCAAAAAGGGGCCGAACTAACATTCAACATTTTGTCGCATTCAAAAAAAGACTGACAGATAAAAATCAAAATGTGAAAAAACATGTTCCAGGGGCGGTTGTTTTTCAAAACGGAAAAGGTGGAAAAACATCGCTTGCACAGTCATAAATCATTGAAGAAACAGAATTGAATGAGGTTAACATTTCATAGCCTACTGCTTAAGAAATGAAAGACACTCCAAAATTGTACGGTTTTCGCTTTCCCTGCAAATTTATTGATTTTCTTTCGTTTCAGATAATTTCGGGAGGTTTCCTAATTTTCCCGCCAGAAATATAAGTTTCCCGTAGTTTCAGCAACAAGCAGGAATTCATTTAGACTGGCACTCGGCAAATAGAACTACTGTACATAGAACCACAGTACTGCATAAGAGAATTTAACATACATCAGCGGGAGATTTTTTAAGCGTATTTAACATCAATACGATGAGAGTAGACTGCACGGCACAAAATCAGAAGGGCTTCTCTTAGCACGAATGTTTTCCCTCCTCTGCAAACAGCACAAGCTCGGAGTCTTTCATACGAATTGGGAATAACTTTGACTCAAGCTACGCAGGCAACGGGTAAGCATTGGTACTCGTTTGGATTCTTGAATTCGGCGATTAGAAAATGAAAGATGGCATGATTTCAAAACACAGAAGTCTCGACCTCAGCGAAGCTTATCGCGTCTTTAAATCCTTTTCAACCACGACAAACTACCCTTGGGCTTTTTGGCGCATAATATAAAATTAACTGAAGAAAACATAAGTCGTACTCACACTTTCGGCACAAGTTCGTAGCGCATCTTCGCCAACTCGTTGTCGTGCTTCAAGATCGCTTCCGCAACCGGCAACATTGTTTCCATGTTGAACTGGAATTCCACTCCACTCGGCGGACTCCGGACGAAATTCCGACGATCCGATGACAAAGAAATTATTTGTTCTTTCAACGTCTCCTCATCCGCACATCCAGACCACGGAGGTAGTCCGTTTTCTTTTAACCCCTTCTCCTTCAGGAAAGTTTCCTGTTCGCGATTGAAATCTGCCAAAATGCTGTTTTTTTCCACGGTCTCTTTCAATTTTGCCCCTGCCTCGGAGACGGTCTTCCCGGCCTTGTTCACGGCAGAGAAAAGAAAATTGCCGAAATTTTTTGCTCCATTGATGGCCTTGTTTTTTGAATCATTCGGATCTTTCACGAGCTTGGAGTCATCTTCTTCAGACATCGGCGAATCAGGGCCTGAAGTCATGGACTCTCGATCCGCGCTTTCGGTGGCACTGTAAGCATCATTCCAGATACAGGAATTTGTTGAATAAAGTGTTGAAAGTGTTAGCACTGGAAGCCTACTTCAATCGAACGACGATGTACAAAAAAAGACGCAATTAGTATAGTTCTGTAGAGTACTTGATTTGAATCATTCATCACACGACGGGTTCGTTGACAGTGTGGGTGTGAAATTTCGAGTGTAATTACTTTATCTTTCATTTGCTTTTTCATCATCTGCAAGAGCTCACGAGAAAATAATCGACCTCAGCGATTAATAGAAAATCTCCGCACGTGTCTCATGGCTACCATCATTCCGGTGGCAAAAATAAAAGCCGCGAACTAGTACTGACAACAGTAACCCAGAACCTTCGCCTGACCCAGGGGAAGAAAAGCTTTAAAACAAAGCAAATGAAAGCAGTACTGTACAGGGAAAATCGAACAGGGAGAAACGCACCTTGAGTGATCATCATTCCGGTCGTCAACAGAACCCTTCGTGCTCATTGCAGACGTCTGACTCTCGGTCTCATTCTCGCCATGGTCTTTTCCCTTGGGCTTTTCTTCCGTTTCCGGTTGTACTGGCGTATCAGGCTTTTCCTTCTTGATCAAATTCCCCACGCCGCCCAACCAGGAGTTCATTTGATTCGATACATTACTGAACATGTTCATTGTCACTCACACCGATTTCATCGATAATAAAAGTTCTGCGAAGAGAAAGATGACACATGTACTCGGAAAGAAAGGGAAACTCAACGAACGGTCAAAGAAATCGATAAATCTATCAACGACCACTATTCCAACACACCCGGCTTCTTCATTTCACAATCATCCGCTTCTGCTTCAAAAGCGCATTCCTCAGTCTGATCTGCAGGAGAGAAAAAAGCTGTTTCATTCCTCGAAAAAAATAAATTTAATCCTCATGCCTCCAAATTTCGAAAAAACTATAAAAATCATACAGGAAATGATCGACTTACCTGTCGATCTCGGAAAGAAGCGGTTTGCTTCCGCTTATGCTTCTGTCGAACCATCATAAATGGTTTATTCTTCAACTTTTCTACGTTCGACGTCGACGCTGTTGGGTTCATTCGTTGAAACTTTTTACCGAACTTCTCTCGGCCTTCGCGGCCCTCCTGAAAGAAAGACATTCGTTAAATGCTGCAAAACAATTCCCCGAGCAGCACGAAAATACCTTCACTGATGCCATGCGACTTTCACGGTCGTGGTTTTTCTTCGCGTGAATCATTTCGATATCCTTCACCAGTACGACGCCAGGCCTGTGCACGAGGCAAAAAATTCAAGGACAATCAAAGAAACGAAATCTTCTCAAGCGTGATCAGAGAACTTCGTATAAAATTATGACGTTGCATCCACGATATTTTAGTAACGATTAAAAAAAAACCCTCCATGAAACAATGAACACATTTTCAAAACAAAAGAGTAAGTTCCTTCAAAATACGCGGTACATTCTATCATAAATGTTATACGATATACATTAGCTTACAATCTCGCATCTTCTTCCTCTTCGCTGCTTCCTTCTGATCCGGATTCATCCGCATCTTCGTCAGAATCAGATTCTTCACTGGCAACATCGAGCCACTCATCTTCCTCAGGGTTTGTCACTATTTTGATGGGTTTTTTCGCTTGCTTCCGTTTGCGAAGACGTTTAGCTTCACGCATTTTTTCCCGCTGCGCTGAAACACCCTTCTTCTCTTGAGCATTGAGCTTTTTCGCCAATTGCGCAGATTCGATTTTTCTAAAATCCTTCTGCGTCAAAATCCGATCCAGCGTGATAGCAGCAGCCATCTCTTCTTTCTTCATGACTTTCTGGAATGTTTTCAAGGTATACATTTTCAATCATCGTTGTTCTCACGGCAATTACGTCCTGTGTAGCGGAAAAAATTAAAATCGGCTGAAATGTTTAAATAATCTACTGAGCAAACGGAAACGTAATCTTCGTTCATTGGTATCTTTTAATAAATTAATCTGCAAGGAATGATAGAAATAAGAGCAAAAGTGGTCACCTGTTCTGGTTGCTCGCTTGTTTCCACTTCGGATTCGCACAGTTTCCGCTTCTCGCCCTTCTGCTCGTCAACACCTTCTTCTTCATCATCAGAAACACTTTCGTTACCATCACAGCTCTCATCGTCGTCCTCTTTATCGTTCAAATCCACGCATTCATCAGAGCTCTCATCCTCGCAATCATCCGATTCTTCGTCGGAGGCGGAGTCATCTTCACCGAGCTCCGAAGCCTTTTGAGATAATGGTGAATTCAAAGCATGTTTTGCATGCGGGAAGTTTTCGTCACCAACTCACATCAACAGAAATGGATTTCTTTTCGGATAGAATCTCAGCTCCAGGCACGAAATCCTTTGCCTTCATGGCTCCGTACTCGTGAAGTTCTGTTTCTTGCATGCTCTCAGTTGGTCGCCCCTATTAATATACTTCAGGTTTTAAAATGCATAGCAAGCAATTAGAAAACAAATCGGTGGTACTCGATGTTTTTTGCGAAGCATTCCAGGATTGACTTCGCGGAACAAGGTGAGCAAAGATCGTGAAGCCATGGCAACTGCTTTCTCACGGTGAGACTTATACTCGACGAGATCGCCCAATAGTTCTTCCGTCATAGCCAGCGGACACCGGGCACAAATTTCTCGGATTGCATTCAAGCTGCAAGAAATTTCCGAATACGTTATCAACTCTAAAACCGAATAAATGCCACTCAATAATTTCCGTCTCTACGCTATCACGATCAATAATTTCTCCACAGAAAAGCTTAATATTTCGTCAAGTAGAGATTCCCTAGAAATTTTAAACACAGACAGCATCAGGCTCATATGCTGTAAAGATACTGTACTCGAGATTTTGCAACATAATTGAAATCACGTCAGCCAAAAACGCTTTCTTCGTTTTCAAACTCCTACAACAAATGTGGGTGTGGTATTCGTTAGAGTAAATATAATATAAAGCACTGACCCAACAGCCATAACTTCCGATGAATTCCTTTCGGTAACAAAATTGTTCGCAACCGTTCTGAGCAGAGCTTCTCCGACATCTGGTGGAACCATTTCATGGATGGCTTGAGCACCATACGTTAGCAGATGTATAACCTCTGCAATTGAATTTTTCAACACGTCAGCGGAGTTGGAAGTTCCTGGTTACCATGTCACGTCTTCCGTTAATCGAATTCAGATACTAACCTCGCTGATGGGGCTGCAGAAATCTTTGCAAATATGAGTAATACGGAAGCAGGAGTAGTTCGTGAATGCCAACAAGACGAGAAATAAGATTCAAGTGCATCAACTTCACTTCGAAGCACTCATTCAACTTCTCCAACTGGTGAAAAAGTTTCTCAGCAAAACCCTGCGGGTCGCTGATCATGTGTAGCGCGGAAAAATTGAAACCAGGAGCCTTTTTCTTCTTTTTTGTCTTGCTAATCGTTTGCTTGATCTTTGCGATTTGCTTCTTCATTTTACGCGACTTCTTCTTCACTTTTCCAGCATGTATCATTTCCTTCGCTGTCTTCAAATCCACTTGCGATTTCTGAGGAAAACGAAGAACCACACTTAATCCTGATATCTATGAGAGATAAGTTTGTTCTGCTTACTTCGTTTTCACTGTCTGAATCTGACTGATCTGATCCCTTTGCATCAGGATCACGTCCAAGGAAGAACTGCATCGCTGTTACCATTACTTTCACGTCTTTCCTCAGACATGCGGCGGCAATCACATTGACAACCCGTGAATTTTTCCAGATGTTTTTCCGGTACAATTCCATCAAAATCGACAATGCTATCCTGGCGGAAGTTGAGTTGGATTCCCGGGTCATTCCGAACATGAAGTTTTGCAAAACCTAAATGGATCATCTTAGCAAAAGTACTTCAATAGTTTGGAATCAATCGACTCACAGTGTTGATTTTCACATCCTGATGCTTCGAGTTTACATTCTTCACGTCACTTATAATGAAAGCTTCCAAGTAGGCACGAAGCTTCTTATCTTGGATTCTCATGAGAAGAAAGAACGTTTCCATCACGCGTACGGCAGGGACTAATCCTTTATTTCGCATCAAAATCAGAGCTCTGCAAAATGCCTAGAAAAGAAATTCAATGTATATCGACACGCTCATTTGCTATTCTCACACATACCAGTCGCATTTCCGCGTGGATGGCAGATTGATGATCTTTCAGGACATCCATCAGACGACATGGAAAGCCTTCAGTTTCTTTCTTGTAGCAGTGCGCTACATTCGCCAGGAACATTATGACAGATTCTAATTCATGATTGTTCCGGCCTGGGTCCAACAAGAAAAGCGATAGTGTGGACTGGAAATGTTGCAATTGCTGGAGGAACTGTGAAGAGGGGCCAATTAGATAATGTTGAGGACATAGACCTTCTGATCAACCTTACATCTTCTCTGTATGATTGCGGATCCCGCTTGAGCAGATTCTGTAATTGCGGGAGATTATTCGGTAGTTGATTACTTCGTCGGATCTTCATTTTTCCAACTTCACACCACGGAATCCAGCTTTCGTTTAATCCCAGTTCCACAGCCGATTTCTAATTACGTCACTCTACCCTCAAGGTAAGTATTAGACTACTCGAGGAATAATATCCAGTTAAAGCTGGGTCACTTACTCCTATATTATAAAATAACATATTCGCACAGATCAGTCCAAATTATTCCGACCAATACCCGTGTCAAATCGACAGTGTGAGTTTGCCTGTCTTCGACGGAAAGGACACAAATTCAAGGTCGATTCAGAAGCTCCGACATTTCACTTACAACCGAGAATCGACTGCACTTGACAGAAACGCGTCGGCATTCTGTTCCAGCAAAAGACGCTCGGACACATCAACATCTCACGGCAAGTTTACCCTCCCGATCGCAGCCTACAGCTACAATCCGAAGCTAATCTTCGAGGATCGTTTCACGTAACCGTGTGCAATGCAGAAGGTCTGGATTAACATGCATTGCTATTCCATAAATCTGTTCAATAGGTGTCGTTACTTGTATGCCCAAATGATTTCTTTCATCCTGCTACATTCGACATATAGCATGTACAGTACGTACAGTATATTGTATTTGTACTGTACTTTACCCGACACTATACCGCATTTTGACCCGGGAAATATACCGCATTTTGACCCCGGAAATATACCGCATTTTGACCCCCTAAAGCATATGAAGCATCAAAATCTACTTCATATTGTGAATAATTTTGCAGTACAGTAGAATTCCGTTACAACGGATTTTTTGCTATAACGAATTTTTTCATTGGTCCTGGCAGTTTGCCTTACGTACAGTGTTATAAAAATCTCATTTTAACAAATTTTTTTCACAGAATCTCCAGTTATAATGAATTTTTTTTACAAGATTTTTGAATTTTTTTACAAAATTTCCACATTTTTCAAAAAATTTTCAAATTTTTTCACCAGATTTTCAAACTTTTTTATCAAAATTTCAAATTTCTTGTCCCAATTCTAACATGTTATGTCCCCAATTTTCAGGGACACAAAGGAGTCCCTGATTTTCATACAATACTGATTTCCTTTGACACATCACCACTATAGAGGATGATGGACATCAGGAAATTTGTCCGCCTCAGTCCAATTATGCTCTGAAAAACAGGAAGCAAAAAATTGGTTACATTTCCTGACTGGCAGGAAGCCCATAAAATAAATGTATCCTGATAAATTTATCAGCCAAACCTCAGGAGGCTGGAAGCACAGTGCCAACTTGGAGCTCGGGAATCCAAGAGCAACCAGCAGAATCAATGAAAATCCTTGCTTTGTAGTCCCCTGTATAAGTCATTTTTTCTAATCTTGAAAGGCACAAGTTTAGATGAGGTGACCCAACTGCAAGATTTGTGTAAAACAATGGCCCTATCATTGTACAGTTGAATACTGTGTGACACCAGCAATAATTTTTTATGAGTGTAACATTGCACAGCTGTTTTTACTGTGCCACATAGGGGCTGTAATGTTGCACAGTAATCACTGTGCAAACTTTTCAGCCCTCAAGCCATACAGTGTATTCCTGTGCCCTAACATATTGCTGTGCAATGTTTGCCTGAATGACCTTGCACAGAATTTCAGTGAAAAGATCATGTACAGTGGCCCCCTGCCTAACAGACTTAATTTGTGCAACAGATTAGTCCTTTGGGAAAAAAGTCTGTTGGGCAAGTTCAATTTTGTCATAGGTTTACATGTTAAAAATCTTTAATGTGGTTTTAGTTCAAGGTTTCTAAAATGAGAGAGGCCAGAGATTTCTGCCATATAGGAAATGCAGAGTTTCTACCAGATGGGAAATGTTAAATTCTTGCAAGGAGGGATATGAGAAGTTTCAAGGGGACACACCTTAAGTTTCTACAAGAAGAGATAAGTGAAGTTTCTACAAGAAGAGATAAGTGAAGTTTCTACCAGAAGAGAGACCAAAAGTTTCTACAAGAACAGATATGCAAAGTTTCTACCAGAAGAGAGACCAGAAGTTTCTACAAGAAGAGATAAGTGAAGTTTCTACAAGAAGAGATAAGTGAAGTTTCTACAAGAAGAGATAAGTGAAGTTTCTACCAGAAGAGATAAGTGAAGTTTCTACAAGAAGAGATAAGTGAAGTTTCTACAAGAGGAGATAAGTGAAGTTTCTAAAAGAAGAGATAAGTGAAGTTTCTACCAGAAGAGAGACCAAAAGTTTCTACAAGAACAGATATGCAAAGTTTCTACCAGAAGAGAGACCAGAAGTTTCTACAAGAAGAGATGAGTGAAGTTTCTACAAGA